>JAWPHD010012622.1:0-74508 GCA_037043455.1 Cyrtodaria siliqua
AACCTTTCAAAGACAAGCTTATTGCTCTCATTAAAAAAAAACGCTAGGGAAAATACTACATTTTTGGCCTGTGACACCACTAAAGCGTTTTTTACTAACAGCAGTATGGACTATGTGGACTTGCCATAAAGTTTGTGAATCACTTATTTTTCTATTAGATAATATTTTCGTCAGGTATGGAACTACCGTATATAGACAAATTGTTGGTATCCCTATGGGTACGAACTGTGCACCAATTGTCGCAGATTTGTTTGTATATTGCTAGGAAAGAGATTTTATGTTGAGTCTTTCACCAGATACCCAGGCAGATGTTATTGAAGAAATATAAAAAGATCGGACAGGGAAAGTAGCATTCAAGGAGGACAGTCAACCACAAAACACAGAAACAAACATGCAAACAGACAAACAAGAATATATATGTATTATGGGCGTTCTGGACCACAACCAAATCACCCAAAATAATCTAAAACCACTACACACAAATTTTCAGTTTACTGTTTACTGAAAATTAAGTCGATTTAACTGGTTATTTAGCATGTTACAGGCGCTAAATAACCTAAGATTTAAAACTTGAATTGTGAAAATGTTTTAAATTTGGATGTTTAAATTTTATTATAAAATAGAGGTTAAACATCAAAACTTAGGTTAACAAACTTTTTTAAAATAGGGGTAGTGAAGAACACAAGTTTAATTTTTTTTGTAATATTATAAAATGTTTCTTTAATACAAAACAAATTTGTCGATTTGTTATCAAAATTACACCCAAATCAACAATTTTCCGACTTTGAATACAAAGGTGGTGGATCATACTCAAACACACTACTAAAACAATAAATCACACACTTTTTAGACTTTTTTGTAAGGTTGCCATTGCTTCCTTTCTTCCCTGCTCTACTAGTTCCTTTTTTTGAACTTCACTAATTTCAAGTTTCTTTTGTTTGATATCCTGTTTCAAATTATAGTATCTTTCCAGTTCATCCAAAACCATCTTAAACTCTTGCTCAGATATTTGTGCATCACTCAACGCTTTTGATATTAACTGCTTTATACTATTTAACTTAGACTCTGCCAAAGTTTTTATTTCATGATGTTTTTGAGCTTTTGCATTAAGCTTGCGTCTGATAAAATTAATACAAGCACCTGTAGCTCCACATACTATTGCTGCTATTTCTAAAGGTAACAAAACTGGAACAACAAATCCAATCCCAGCCATAATAACACCTGCAGATATCAAGGTAGTGTCAATTCCATCTGTAATATTAATACCACGTTTATATTTTTTATAAAGAGATTTGCGTGTGTCTCGCTCTGTAATTAACTTTCGTTCAATCTCTGAAATCTTTTGTAATCTATAATTTTGTCCGTCTTCCGCTGGCAACTCAGGATATAAACTTGGTGCTGTTGGTTGCTTCATTTTTAGCTCTACTGATCAGAGATCAGCAGAGCTTATGCCGTGGTGCGGCGTCCGTCGTCCGTTCGTCTGTCCGTCTGTCCGTAAACTTTTATTTGTAGCGACAACTTCTCTGAAACTACTGGATGGATATTCATGAAACTTTACGGAAATGTTGCCCATAACGTCTAGTTGATCCTAGCAAAAATTCGTGTTGATGTGAAATCCAAGATGGCCGCCAAAGCTAAAAATAGAGTTTTAAAATACAAGTTTGTAGCGACTACTTCGACTACCGTTTGAAAACTATAAGTGATATTGATATGGGACTTTTTCTAAAATGATCAGCATGACATGATGTTGATCCTTGTCAACAATCGTTTTGATTCAACGTTAAACATGGCTGCCAGCGGCCATCTTTGTTTACATAGAGTTATATAGTAAAAACTTGTAGCGACTACTTCTCTGAAACTACTTGGCGGATTGTCATGAAACTTTACTGTAATGTTGCTCTTTATGTCTAATTGATCCTAGAAAAATTTCAGATCGGCCGGAAATTCAAAATGGCCGTCACAGCTAAAAATAGATTTTTAAAAAATAAGTTTGTAGCGACTGCTTCTTGAAAACTATAAGTGATATTGATATGGGACTTTTTCTAAAATGATCAGCATGACATGATGTTGATCCTTGTGGAAAATTATTTTAATTCGACGTTAAACATGGCTGCCAGTGGCCATCTTTGGTTACATAGAGTTATATAGTAAAAACTTGTAGCGACTACTTCTCTGAAACTACTTGATGGATGTTCATGAAACTTCACAGGAATGTTGCTCTTGATGTCTAGTTGATCCTAGAAAAATTTCAGGTCGGCCGGAAATTCAAGATGGCCGCCACAGCTAAAAATAGATTTAAAATAAATAAGTTTGTAGCGACTACTTCTTCAAAACAATAAGAGATATTGATATGGGACTTTTTCTAAAATGATCAGTATGACATGATGTTGGTCCTTGTCGAAAATCGTTTTGATTTGACGTTAAACATGGCTGCCAGCGGCCGTCTTTGTTAACATAGAGTTACATAATGAAAACTTGTAGCGACTACTTCTCTGAAACTACTTGACGGATTTTCATGAATCTTCACAGGAATGTTGCTCTTAATGTCTAATTGATCCTAGCAAAATTTCAGGTCGGCCGGAAATTCAAGATGGCCGCCACGGTTAAAAATAGATTTTCAAAAAACAAGTCTGTAGCGACTACTTCCTGAAATCAAAATCAATCAGTAGAGCTTCAAGGTCATTGACCTCTTGTTTTATTTATTGATAAAAAATTCAATTAATTCAATTAATAATGATGCCACCGTATTCACAGCGGTAGCAACCGGGCAGGATTTTAAGCAACGTGATTTGATTAAGTTTTCAATCTTTGTTACTTTCAAGACTCCTCATGGTAATATTAACCAGGCGGATGGGGTAAGAGTTCCAAACAAACCTATAATTGTTGTTACGAGCACTGCGGCATAAATAGTAATATAATAACAGATAATGTTGACCACTTGTAGTCTTTAAAGATATCCCATTCCCTAACACACTTGTAAACATAATCCCATACTTCCTCTAGCACTACAGGTTCATACTCTACTGGTATTGGTATATATTCTTCTGGCTCCGATTCCATATCTGGTTCTTGTTCTTCCATGTCTGTCTCTTGTTCTTCACCTTCATCTTCAATTTCATATTCCTCTTCATTTTCATTTTCCTCTTCATTTTCCTCTTCATTTTCCTCTTTCTCTTCCATTTTTTTCCATCATATAATTATAACATTATATTTTTTATAAAAAACAAAATAGTCCAAAGACTAAATTTTTAATATTAAATTATTAAACACATTTATTAAGGGCAAGCTCTCAATACCCAGTACACTAATAGCATACTGTTATACAATTTTGTATATAATACATTTTTGTTGATACAAAAATCAAGCCAGCTCGTAGAATTAAATTAAATTAATTCAATTAATAATGATGCCACCGTATTTACAGCGGTAGCGTTAGTAACCTTGCATACAAAGTTAACAACAGAACCAGCACCAATCTCTAAAGGACTATCAACGTTATCATGATTGCGTGGGATGATGTGAAGCGTTATGCCATAATTTGGTTGTTCAACACCATTGACAGAAACTATTACAGTTACGTCACCAACTAATCGGTCACTTGCTAAACCTATTCCCATAATCCGTCCACGGCGTGTCATTACATGTCCCACATTTGTTTCTGCCCAACCGTTACCAAATGAGAGTATTCTATTCAATACAAGTGGACCCTTAGCCTCTGCAAATATTGTTATAATCCCATATTTAAGATTATCAACTCTATTTTTTAAATGATTAAACTGGTTAACAAAAGGCACAACTCGCCTATATAAATCTTGAACATTATTTATCAAAGCCTCTAAGTCTTCTGTTTTTTTTAGCTCTCATTGTTTTTTTTTATAAAAATATATTTGTTAAATAATTTCTAAAACACAACTCATAGGCAAACCGTGATTATCTATTTTGTTGCCATACTCATCTCTGACTTCTATTTTCAATTCAGTAATTGTACCACCCGAAAGACAGTGATAATCAGGATAAAAATGTGTATATACAATATCTCCATACTGTTTTTTTACTACAGGTACAACCCCTATAATAGTGCTTGGTGCACCATTGAAATAATTACTACTCGTATCAACTTGTTCCAGATGAACATATAGCTGTTTATAAGGAGCTAAATCAATTGGGTGAATTCCACTATTAACACCTTTTAACCATTTCCTGTCCTCGAATCCCAGCATTTTTGAAAGACCGCTTGATATCCAAAATTGCTAAAGCAACTTGGACAATAATGTCCAGGATAATATTTTCATTTAGCAATTTAAACTGTTCTGCCAACTCGTAAAAGTTAAAGAGTCCATTTGGTATACGATGCACCTTATCTGTTTTTTTTGTCTTTATGACTTCATGAATAATATTATACCAACCGATAGTGTATGTAAAACTTTTTAATCCAACGCGCTTATCTCCATTTCTATTATCGATATACTGTTGTAAGCTAATAGAACCGTATATGTTTGAAATTGTATGAAACATTTTTTTTAATATATATAAAAATACAAAATAAAAATGATTTCTAAAGAATTTAAATATAGCTCAGATGCTCACTACAATTTAAGTACTTTCAGCAAAAAAGTGATAGATATAATAAATCAAAACATAGTCATTACATCAAACGGTAAAGGCTTTAAAGCATCATTTCCCAATTTCTTTGAAAAATACAAACTCTCATACGTCAATTCAGATGCTATAGTCCAAAGCTGGGGAACAGATTGGATGTCATTTTGGCAGAATCAGTTGAATTTTGCTATTTGGTGTGCGACAACTGGATGTGGCATTTATTTTAACAATCATCTAAAAGCTGATGCTCTGGTTGGTTCGTTATTTCGATTTCATGTCTAATACCAAGTTAGGAGAATATTATTTGAAATGAGTGTAGCAATGCCGCAAAACTCAAATTGGAATGCGTTTAATAACACATATAACCGAAACGCATACGAGAGAATATGCAAGGAGTTTAACGTTGACTTAAATTCAGACTGGAGACAGAAACAAAGCTATAATGATGGTCTAGGAACAATTTGTAATTACTGGACAAATATTGGTTATCATCCTTTGATAAATACTGTATACGACAACAAAACGATGAGTTTCACAGTCTATGAGCGTGATAAAACATATCACATTGATTACATTGCACAAGGATCTGAGGCTGACAATAGTTGGTCTACTTTTATACTAGATGATTCATCTGGATTTACAAGAGCTGGAGTAGAAAGATTCAATGACAGCATAAGAACATACTGCTGGGCAATCCTTGGCTCACAATCACAAACAAGAACAGATATACTTGGAACTGGAACGGCATTTGATGCACAAAAACAATTTCTGGCAAATGTAGAGGACGCAATAAATAGCCCCATTGACTTGCCCAGTCAAATTTCAAGATATGAAAACACTCTAAACTATGCAAGAAGTAAAGTAAATTTTGTCTATGAAAGTGGATTGTACATGTCTCCGAGTGACATGGAATTAAGAATTGGAACAATACAAGACTACAATAATGAAATTGTAATAGCAACCGATGCACAAGCATTAGGATTGAATAATGATGTGAATGTAAAACCAGTGCCACCAAAAAATATTTAACCTTTACAAGGCACCACAACAAAGAAATTATTACCGGAACATTTTGACTTTGATAAGTCAATACATAAAACTGTGGAGCATAACCCACCAGAAATAAAAAAAATAGCGATTGAACATGAAGATAACAAAACAACTATAATTGTTGGTACCATAGTAATAGGTCTTGACTAGGCATATCAAAACCCTCATTTTATGGAGATGTGGTCTATAAACTTCGAAAGTTAAAGGGGTCTGACGGGTTTCCTGACCGCTTTACAAATTTAATCAGGAAGTTCGTCAGAAAAGGATATAACCCCTTGGTTTTACAGCGCACTGCATGTTTAGTGATTGACCCCTCTAAAGTCAGTCATTACGCTTTACTTTTCACTTGTGCGATGTCTGTACTACCTCTTGGGACTCTATGATTGTACCTACTGAAACCCCAACTAAGGGAGGTGGGTGCATGAGCTTTCGTCCCTCGGGTTTTCTGGTCGTACCCTAGATTGGTCTTCTCTTTAGCTGCAACTACTATGGTTGTTCAGTACGATTCTGGATACATCCTGAGATGTTTATTATTTCGTATGTATATCTTTAGTTGGTTTCTCTGGATGTGGACTTTATTGTTAGAGATTTCCTTTTGATGGGATTTAGTTTTGTTTACACTGTCTTGTCTATTTGGGCGCTGAGGACAGGATAATAGCGAGGATTGTGCGCATATAAAATCGATTCAAGCTAACCAGTAGGTCTTATTGCCTACTGACCGTTTCGAGTCGGTAACCCTGTCTTCACCACCCTTTCTGTTGTATGTTGTCTCTTTCATTGTAGTTTCAAGTCCTTGTTTGCAGTACAGTGCGGACCTACGATGCCATTACGTTCGGACGCTGTGGTTTCTATAGGACCCTATATATCATTTTGCTGCATTACTTATTTACGAGATTTACTAAACCACTCTTTGGTTGCCACATACAACAACCCGGAAACAAACACAAGCAAAGCCCATAGATTGTTACCAAGCCAATTAATAACATTACCTGTTGCAGATAAAAGCCATGATACTATTGCACCAATAACTTCTGGAAGTGCTGCAGCAGCTTTACCAGCTAGGTTGGCAAGAAGTTTACCAAGATTACTTAGTGTTTTTTTATCCAGTCTTTTATACTTGATGGATCAGGTTTTGGAGTTGGAGTTGGAGCAGCACTTGATGTAGGAATAATGGCCTCAACTAATACCCCAATAATCATACCAAACGCAGTCAAAATACTAACAATAGTTATACCTTGCTCCCTAAACAAGGTTTTGATTCTCTCACCAAGAGTTGTATCCTCGTTTAACATTTTGTTTATTTTTCTTTTATTCTGCTTACTTGGTTACGGAAAGCTTCTCTGTTTTCATTGATAATATCCATCCTTGCACCTCTTTCAACTTTAAGGTCTTTGATGCGATCGCTAATTCTCTTTATCTGGAATTTATCATTATCAGTCTTAGCTTGTTCTAACTTTTGTTCTTCTCTTGTTATGACTTTATCAAGTTGTGTGAGTTTTGCCAAGTTATTGATGAGTTCATCCTTGGCAGTTGTCATCGCTTTTACCATTCCATCCATTTCACGCTTGTCTATATTTGTTTGTGTTGAAACATCAGGACGCTCATCCACATCCCAGTTATAAAGAGTATCTTCCATTGACTGTACTGATGTATCTATGTTATCTATAACATGTGATAAATTTTGTATTGGAATATCATCCATATTATCTGGTAAATCGTTTCTTGTGCTTTCCAACGCTTGTCGAGCTTCTTGTGATAATTTTGTTTTACTGTTATACTCTAGCAAATTCAAAAATTGTCTTACCGCCCTTGTTCCTCCAGAGCCAAATTCCTTTGCCAAAGAACCAAGGGAAAGAAATGTTGCTCTACCTTGCTTGGCAGTAATTCTTATTTCTTTATCACCAACAATCCAGTATGTTTTACCATCATCTGATACTTTAAACTGGTCATAATCCATTTTGTCCGGTGCCATCTTATTTCGTTTTTTTATTTCATTGTAAGAGGATTTTACAAGATTTTTCTTGTGTGCTTCAAGTTCGGATTTTCTTACTTTCCCCCGAAGGTCAGCAATATCGTCGCTTTGATTAAGAAGACTTCTTAGAACAGGCTCATCAGGCACCATTGGAAAATCATAATCATAATATTCATCATAATCATATGGATCGTACGTAGGATTGTCAAATTCAAATCCTCCTTCAGCCATTGTTTATTTTATTTAATTTTAAAAAATATATTTAAAAAATAAAAACAATGTCAGCTTACGGAAACAAACTCAACCCTCACAGAAAACTAAGAGAACCTCATGGTGCCAAGGGCATCCGCACAAGTGTAGTAATAACTAATAATCCATCAACAATAGACCAAAACCAGCAACTGCTTGTGAGATTTCCAAATCTAAGTACTAATGATGTGATAGTTCCACGTACTGCTCGTCTTGCCTTTGAAATAGAACTTAAAAGCAGAACAGACGCCAACGCTACTCTATTCCAGAATCTGGGTAGAGCAATTGTGAAAAAAATGACAATAAGAATAAGTGGCAATGAAGTCATGTCAATAGATGACAGTGATATATATCATTGTTATGTAGATTTATGGAAAAGCCCTACAGAACGATTAAACACAGCTTACCAAGGTATTGGTAAAGCAAACATGTTAAAACATAGAATTGGTGCGGGAGATAAATCCTCAGACACCGAAGATGAAGCTATAGCAGCAGCTTATAAAATAGATTTTGTATTCCACTGGACTTTGAAATCTTAGAAAGTCATATGCCATTTTATCAAGCGGGGCTTGGTGATAGGTTAGAATATGAATTAACGTTTAACGATTATAACAAAGTTATCAAAAGCAGTGATGCTGATGCATCTTATATAATAAAAATATCTGCTTGGAATTTGATATGGTTAGTGATGTTGAATTATCCAGACAAATAAGACAGCAAATCAATGGTAAGATAGTATTTATGTATGATCGTATCTTGCGACATAGAAAAATAATAGCAAACAAATCTGAAACCCTTTTGAATATCAACATTAATGTACCAGCAAAAAGCATGAAAGGTATTTTAATGCTGTTTGAAGACCCAGAAAGAACAGACACGGAATCCTTTTACAACCCAAAGATTGAAAAGGTTGAAATGACAATAGAGGGTGTACCAAATAAGTTGTATAGTCAGGGCATGAAGGCATATCAACATTGGGATGAAATCAACAAATATTTTGCCTTGACATCAAAAAGAAACAAAGAGACAGAAATAGTAGCGAGGGACTTAAACTTTACCTATGTTTCTCTTGACGCTTATCTGACAAAATCATATGCTTTGTGGCTTGACCTTAGAACATGTGATGACAATTTATAACACGGCAGTGGAAGAAGAATAGAAAACGGCAGTGAAGGCATAACGATACTAATAAATAAAAAAGCAGATGCAGATCAACCTTTAAATATTTATATATATATAATACAAGATGCGCAAATTAATTTCGAAGATGGAAGATTTAAAGAATCACTATACTAGTTTGCACAAACAAAAATATCCTAAATATCCACACAGTGCCATTATATGTGGTCAGACAGGCTGCGGCAAAACAGAGTTTGTTCTTGACATACTTGAACAAGAGTATGTTGGAGTTTTTGAACATATAATTATATTGTGTCCAACCATAGAGTGGAACGAGGCTTATAAAAATAGATCCTGGATAAGAGATGTAAAAAATCCGAGAGATAAAAAAATAATAATTGTCAATCCCGTTAGCAACGGTAAAGAAATGCTACAAGAACTGTTGCGTTTATTTTTCAAACAATATGCTGGCAAGCCCACACTATACATCATTGATGATTGCTCCGCCACAAAAGAATTAACAAAGAAAAAGGATATGTTATCAGAGTTGGATTTCTCTGGTCGTCACGCCAAACAATCAGTGTGGGTTATTTCGCAGAGATATAATTCTGTATCAAAAGATTTGAGAGAGCAAGCAAAATGGTTGTGTATGTTTTACACCAAAGACAGAGATAGTTATGAAAATTGTTTGAGAGAAAATGATGTTATTCCGACGCTGGAGGAGAGAACCAGAATAAGAAAAGCTTTAGCAAAGACTAAATATTCAAAGTTAATATTGAGGACTGACCAACCAACTGGTTATTGGGTTGAATAACTACTTTTTTTCTAACTGTTGCTAATAGTAATACTAACAGCAAAGTAGCAATGTTAATAGCAATACTGACATGAAAATATAATGAAAATATCGAAAAATATAGTAATTCTTATAGCATTGCTCATAGCAAATTAGTAATGTTAATAGCAATGCTTGCAGCAAATTAATAATGTTAATAAAAAAATAGCAATGTTAATAACAATGCTATTAACAATACTAACAATTACTAGTTGCATGAATATCGCAGCTGGTTGTTTTGTGTTTTATATTTATTTCAAGATAAAAAATAAGATTACTAATATAAAAATGAATGCGGAAGAACTATTACAAGATATATCGGAAGGTTTTACGGAACGTGATGAATCAAAGCAACAAGAAACAAAAAAAGAAAGATTATCAGCCATAGTGGCTGGCGGTGGTAGTCGTCAATATTTTGGGTAAAGACATACAACTCACAAATATAGATAGCATGCCCCCGGATGAAATTTACAAACTTTACTGCAGATATGAAGCAAGGCTTGGGGCAAGTATGACCAAGACTTTAGGCAATTCTTTTATTAACTTGTATGTGATGGGAGTATCAAAATATTTAATGTAACCAATCCACCAAGACTGATAGAAGATTTGGAGGAAGACCCATTTATTAATCATGCTTTGACAAGTGCTTGTTGTGAGTTGTATTACAGGTATGGGATGTGCTTAGCACCATTTACAGCAATACTGACAACTGTTAGACATATTGATTTTAATAAAAATAAAAATATAGATAATATAAATGGAGAACCAAGAGAGTGAAGTTATACCTGTTGTTACACAACCTATTGAACAACAAAAAGTAAAAAATCCAAAACGAATAGAGACTGGAAAAAAAGTAGCAGCGGCAAGAAAGGCAAAGCGTCAGGATGCACAGGATGCAAAGCAAGATGAAATAACAAAAATAACAATAGATGAAGAGGAACCAAAAATCAAAATAAACGTATACAAAAATTATATTCCACCGTGTCTGGTTTTATTAGGCATTGCTGGGTTCGGTTTGTATATTTATAACAAAAAATCTGCTACGCAACCTGCAGTTGTGCAACCTGTTCATGTTGCACCAAAAGACCCGTTTGATTTTAAATAATTTATTTTTAAAAAATAATCATAAAAAAAGAAAAATGGCAGCAAGTATTGACTTACCGTCAATACTTGCTGCCATGATGTATCACGCTGGAGTGGAAACACTTCTAACTGTTGGATATTCTGAGATTAGCAAAAAACTACTAAAAAGACCAGCACACAAAGTGGATTTTAATATGACAGATATTGGGATGCTGTCTGTGGATATAATGTTAGCAATGGCTACAAAGGATATGCTGATTAAGCAAGGTATTATTCCTGCGGATATTATGAAATAATTTAAAAAAAATATATATAAAAAAATGGCAAGTGCAGTAGCAATGATGATAGGTGGCGCATTAACAAACGCATTGGCGTTTAGTGGTTCAAATTATTTCTTTTCAAAAATGGGAAGTCATTCAGATGAGGAAAGACAAAGGCATGACAAAGCCGTAGAACAATTAAATGCAGCACAAGAGGAGTGGAATAAAAAAAGAACAGAGAGATTAGATTTTATTAATAAGCAACTGCAAAAAGAGCATCATGCAGAGCAGACTTTTGATGATGTAGACCAGGCCATGAAACAGTATTATTATACAACTGGCAAACATTTGCTTTTGGAACCGGAGCCCAAGTTGAGTGATTTCTATACACCATCTCCGGATCGACAGAATAGAGAAATTACGTTTATTGTGGTGGGCATGGCTGCAACTGGATTTGTGGCGTATAAATTGAGTTCATAATTTTTTTTTAAAAACTATAATTACTTTGAAATGACTAAGTTATATGTTTACTTTGGAATAACCTTTGGAAAGACTAAGTCATATGCATGATACCTATTTTGTTTGTTGTTCTTACATGGTTTCAATCCAAGTGGTCGAATATAATATGGTGGTTTAGCAATCTTCTCTATTTTATTTTTGAGATGATCAGGCGCCCATACTTCACCGTTGTCTAATAATGTCAATACCATGGATGGACCATATTCAGTATCCACTATTTTTGTATCTGCAATAGTGTATATTTTATTTATTTCCAAGTCTGTCCATTTCTTTGTGCTATTTTGATTTTGCTCTTCAAGTAGTTCATCAAATTGTGCAGTTGTGATATCCATTTTTTCTTTATAGTTATATAAATTTTAATCTTTAGTAGAAAAAATGGAAAAGATTTATTATAGCCCAAAAGGATTTTGGAGAGGTTACTCAGCAGTTAAAAAATTAGCAAAAGAGGCTGGTGTCAGTGAAAAAAAGGCATTAGAATTTTTAAAGAAACAAGCTTTGTGGCAGATTTATTTACCCGCACCAAAGAAAATAATTAGACCCAGGTTTGATGTTTCTGCTAAGAATGGAGTGCATCAAGCTGATTTGTTATTTCTGCCGCATGATACTTTTGGCTTTGGCCGTGGCCGCAAGACATATAAATATGCATTGACTGTGGTTGATATTGCAAGTAGATACAAAGAAGCAGAGCCGCTGACTTCCAAGGATAGTAAAGAAGTTGCTAAAGCATTTGCAAATATATACAGTCGGCATTTGAAATATCCAAATTTATTACAAGTGGATCCAGGCAGAGAATTTATGGGTGCAGTATCGCAGTTGATGGCCAAACATAAAGTAAATATCAGACGGGGCAGAACAGAAATACACAGAGACCCAGCTTTAGTGGAAAGATTTAACAGAACATTAGCTGAAAGATTGTTTGGCTATCAGTATGCTAAGGAAATAGATTCCCAAAAACGTAATAAAGAATGGGTAAAGAGATTACCAGAAGTTGGCAAAGCAATAAATGCGGAGACAAAAAAGCCCTCTCCTGTTGAAACAAAAACATTAAAAGATGATCCTATCTGTATGAATGCAAGTGTAAAATATTTATATCAACCCGGGGAACAAGAGGGTGGAAGACGCAGAGCAACTGATCCAATGTGGAGTGTAGATATTCACAAGATTAAAAGTTATATGGTGACGCAAGGTATAAGAGTATATTATTTAAAAGCACCAGCGCCACAGA
Organism: Cyrtodaria siliqua; assembly: GCA_037043455.1. NCBI lineage: Eukaryota > Metazoa > Mollusca > Bivalvia > Adapedonta > Hiatellidae > Cyrtodaria > Cyrtodaria siliqua. The sequence continues at coordinate 12,909 of JAWPHD010012622.1, forward strand.
GAGGATTTGTCAAAGAAGAACTACTTATTGTTCCTGCTAATACCCAAATTCATAAGTTTTTATAAAAACCATGTGCATCAGTTGTAATACCGTCTGGTGCTACGTATCTTTTTGAGTAAAATGGTGACAGTGTTACTTTGTTTACTGTTATGCCGTATATTTGATGTTTTATTGATCGCATCATATTCATTTCATGTGTAAACTTTTTCTTATCAAATAGTGCTTCTTTGTAGTTTTCAAAGTTTATATGTTTTTGAACTACATAAGTTTTTACACCCTTTGCTTTTTTAATGAGTTGTTCATCCGCTATCAAAATCGAATATAGCTTGGGTCCTAATCCAACATACTCAGCTATAGCAACACCAGCACATTCATCTTTCATTTTACCTAATACTTTTTTATTTGTATCATCGTGCATTTGATGGTTTTGCGGATAATCACTTAAGTCATATTCATCTTTCATTTCAACCATATCTTTGTATGCATCTTCTGTTTTTATGTCTACTAATAAACTATCAGTATCTGTGTATAATAAAGTACAGTCAGATCCATACCTTTTTTTCAAAGTATTATAGTACCAATCATACATCATGTACTTTGATAAATCTAATACTGCCATTCCAACATAAATTGGTTTGTTTAATGTTAATTTTGTTTTGTTTACATGTATTGCTGACAATTCATCTGAAAACTTTATACGCCTGTTAAAGTTGGGTTTGGCTAGAATTTTTCTTATCTTTTCATTTTCGGAGCCGTCCATTCTGACTAGTTTTATATCAGTTCGCTTGCGTAAATTTTCCATTGTTTTACCAAACACAGAGTTGTTCATAAGTTTGTAAAAATCTTTTTCAAATTGTGATATAGCTTTTTTCCTAAGTTCTGTGTTTAAACAAATATATGATTTCATCCATGGTTTTTCATTAAATTCTAATACTCTGTGTATTTTCTTTAGTCTCATACCCAAAGATAAATACAGTTGCAGGTTTTTGTGATGTATCACATATTTTTCTTTGTCCATAAGATTTGGGACTAGTTGTTCTGTATTTATCATGCTATCATTTTCCAAAAGATCTGTCTGGTATTCAGACAACCATTCTTTTTTTTACTGCTAATCTTTCCGGCGCAAGCGGATAGTCATTGTGAGCTTCATGGAGGTCTTTAGGATATTCCAAATCAACTTCTAGAAAATATCCTTTTCCTTCTTTTGGCTCTGGCAACGTTTCTGTTTCCACCCACTTAAAGCCAGAATATGGAAGTAGCTGACTCATTGCCCATCCATAAAGATTATTTGCATCAAAATACATTAAGAAGTTGTTTTCCTCGTTAGGGTTATAATCAGCCACATAGGGATTGTTTGCTTTGGCATATCGTTTTGTTACCATACTAATTCCACCACGCATACCTTTTTCTATAAATAAGTGCATGTTAATGTCTGTCAAAAGTTCTAAATCTATTTTTGAATGTTTAAGTAAAGCATACCAAGATAATCCAGGTGCTGTGTAGTAATGCAAAGGATCGAGTTTATATGCATTCATGCATGTTTTTCTGAAAGTTTGAAATACATCTGCTAACAGAGTTACATCAGTTTTTAGATATAAGTCATGATAGTCTCCAAGAGTTTTACAATTTAATTTTTCAAATACTTCTTGGGCATGGTCGTAATCTTTTTGAGTAATACCTTCACCTTTTAATGTACTGTAAAATGCTTCTATGGGTGGTAATTGCGTTTCCTTAAATCTTTCCATACTGTCCATATATTCGTATGGATAAAAATCTTTTCGTAAAAGTAAATCTGTTTGTTCTCCAAACTGATTTTTGGTAATTTTGAAATCAGATTTGTCTGTTGCTTTAACCAATTTTTCCAGAGACGAAGCCATAAACTGATAGCTATCCAAGAACCTAAGTTGTCCTATGCTAAATGATATGTATTTTTCAGCATTGCTTGAGATGCATGTAATATTATCTGACATTTTATGTATTTTTTGCATGATAAGATGACTATCATATCCTTTGAGGTTATGAAATTCAACAGGAATAATTGTTTTACCTGGTTTTATTTTTAGTTTCAGGTTACAGTTTTTGTGTGCTGCACCTCTATATTCACCTGTAAAATGAGAGTGGTCTCTTACTTTGCCGTTTTTACCGGATGTCCTACCTATTTCATTCTCGCATATCCAGCAGTGTGTTGCTTTTTCATAATCTTCCTCATTTTGTTGTGTCATGATTAATGGTTTTGGGTGAGCAAATATTTTATTAATGTTGCTCTTCTCACATTCTAGATGTTTTAAAAACTTTTCAACAGCATCTTCACCTCTGTAAATAACAGGTTCTTCAGCTTTGCCATCATATCTGACAACCTGGTATCCACAACTACAAGCTTCGTGTACATTTTGAATTTCAGATTTCTTTCCAAATTTTGTTGATTGCGGTTTGATTATACTCTCAAAATCAGCATATATTGTATAAGGCACATGCATCTGATTTTGATAATTGTTAAATTTTATGTAATTTTTACCTTCTTTTGGCATTTCTATTCTGCAAGAATTTTTGTTGATACCATCACAGTCTTCTTTGTGTTTTGTGAGTAGATCTTCTCTTGAAAAGCCGTAAAGACAACGATTGCAGAAGTAAGTTTTACCGTGATGTTTGTTTTGATCGTAAAGTAATCTATTTAGATTTTTAATCCAGCAATAGTGATATTTTGTTGTTATTGTTTTTGGTTCGTTGGAATAATCATCAGGGTTATAATTGTCATCTATGATTCCTTCTTCATTATTTGGATCATCTTCATGTTCATTTTCTAAATCAACCTCAACGTCTTCAGAAATTAAAAGCAAGTTAATTCTTTTTATTTCTTGCGGTTGCTCTGATATTCTATATGGAAATACAGATACCCTTTTTCCTGTGCATCCGTAAACATTAATAGCAAGGTTGTTTTGTTTTTCTACTTTTGAAATTTGTGAAATTGGAGTGGGAAAGTCAATGTTATCTTTCTTCAAGAACTCTATACTAGTATACTTTGATAATCTGTCTGTGTGATCTGCAGCTGGATTTAAAGCAGAATTTATCGCATGAAACAAACATTCATCATCATCGTTTTTTACATTGATTATTGCCTTCTTGTCAGCTAATGCTTTGGATAAAGAACAATATGAAGAACCTTTTAACGGCTCGTACTTTGCAACATGTAAGTAAAGCTTAACACAATGATCAACTTCTAATCCAGATGCTGTGTTTGTAAATGTGTCTAAGCTTTCTTGTATAAATGCAGAAGATTCATCATAAAACTCACTTATTTTTTCAGGGCTCAAAATGGCATTTTGTTCACTGCGTAATACTGCTGTGGTGTATTTTTTGGTAGCACCATCATCTTTAAATAAATCTACAGTAAGACCTAATTGAAACTTTAATCCATTTTCTTCCAGCTCTTTGATAATTTGTTTTGTAATGATAGATTTTTTATCATGGAATAGTTTTTGAGGATCTTTGTATTTATTTACAGATATTTCGTTTGATCTAAAATATCCGCATATTGGATTGTCAACTAGTTTTAATTTTTCTTCATCTTTTTTATCTTTGATATCTTGTTTTAGTTCGTTTATAACATTTTGTTTTAAATCGGCATAGTTTTTATTTTGCTCATTTATAACATCTTCTTGTTTTTTCTTTTCTCTTTTACGTAGTTTTTTGTTATGTCGTCTCTTTCTTAAATGTTCTAATGTAATTTTTTTTTCGTAACTGCTGGGATTGGTATATCTGTTTTTTCTGGTATTTCAATAGTCAAAAGACTATGGGCTAATACTTCTTTGCTTATAGCTCCTGTTTTGTACAGGTCTGCTAAAATTCTTATAGTCTCTTCGTTTTTTTCACTGCTCATGTTTTTTCTGTGTTATGTATTATAAATATAAATTCTTAAATATAAAATAATTACATATATAAAATGGAGAGTAGTATAAAAGTTTGCCAATTTTTAAAAGTAGGATTACATTCGCCGTGTAAAAATAAGCCGACTAAGGATTCTAATTATTGCAGTTTGCACAAATACAGATTAAAAACAAACCGTGTTTCACCATGTTTATGGTGTGGAGAAGGCACTTATGCAAAATACAAATTTTCTTATAATTGTGGAGCTAATTACTTTAATGTTACTATAAAATGGCATATAATTTTTTTTATTTTAAATTAAACTTATTTTTAATCATGCTTATGAGCTTGTATTAAAAAAATAATTTGGTAAAAAATTTAAACTTGTTTTCTTCACTACCCCTATTTTAAAAAAGTTCGTTAACCTAAATTTTATTGTTTAACCTCTATTTTATAATAAAATTTAAACATCCAAATTTAAAACATTTTCACAATTCAAGTTTTAAATCTTGGGTTATTTAGCGCCTGTAACATGCTAAATAACCAGTTAAATCGACTTAATTTTCAGTAAACTGAAATTTTTTGTGTGGTAGTTTTAGATTATTTTGGGTGATTTGGTTGTGGTCCAGAACGCCCATAATACATATATATCAAGAAGGCAAAAGTAATATTAAATGCAAACGACATCACAAACACAAAAGGGTAGACAAGCCTTTAATGACACCTCTCGGTATCTGGACGACATATTGAACATTGACAACTCTTTCCTTTCTACTAGGGTTAATAATATATATCCTAAAGAACTTCAACTCATGAACCTACTTAATAAAACCGAGTCTATTTTTATCTCTTGTTTGTGTTTGTTCCTTCCAAGGGATCCACGTTTCTGTAGTTATTAACAAAGTTTCTGATACTAACGCTTATTTTCTCGAGTACATCTCTCTATTGAAAATGGTGAAATAATTAGCAAAATATATGACAAGAGAGATGTTTTTAATTTTGATATAGTTAATTATCCCCATTTAGATGGGGATGTCACCCGAGCAACTTGTTATGGGGTCTATTTGTATCATCTTATTCGCTTTTCTAGAGCTTGTACTCGCATTAATATTCGTAATTTTTGTATAACTGAAAAGCTACTCCATCGGGGCTACCGTTACCATAAACTTCGTAAAACCTTTGCAAAATTTTATTATTGTAACCCTGATTTTCTTTCCAAATATAAAAGTAATTTGTGAAAGAACTCTTCTGCGACAAGGACTATCACAACCAGACTTCTATGGTGACGTGATTTACAAACTTTGTAAGATCCTTGGTTATGATCACTTTCATACTATCTTTGTTAAACTTGTTAAAAGGGTTATCAAAATATGTTATGACTCTATCATTTTACAACGCACTGCATGCTTGTTGGTGGACCCATTTACAGTTCGCCACTATGTTTTCCTCTTACTGGACAGGCTGCATACCCTATGATGACGTCTACCTAAAGCCCAAAAGGACTGTGACGTTTGATGCTTTTGCAATCTTGTCTTGTTTCGCCCGCTATGGTTTATTCTCTTGTTACCCTGGCTTCTGCAAAGTCATTGAATTCCTTCTTTTTGGCTTTCTATGCTATTGTTATTTGTATTTATATATACACGAGCCTCTTTGTGGTTTACTTATATTGCCTATTAATGCTGCATTGTTGGTTATAGAATAGTTCATGGCGGAGATTTCTTTATTTACACTGTGCCGTTTTATTGGGATGACAGTAGGATAAGTGTGAGCTTTGATGCACCCTAGAACCTGGCTTAAACCCCTAGCGGCCTTTTTTGCCACTGCCCGTTCCAAAGCGGTAGCCCTATTGTCAACCTTTTTTTGTGTTTGTGACGTCATATGCCTTTATTCCTTATTACCATTGCCATTAATGTTTGTCGTTTTGCGTGTTTTGGGGTTAACTGTGTTCTGTGAAAGCTGCATTTCCTGTTCGACTTTTATACTGATCTTTATGTCTAGAAATTGTGGTTTTAATAATAATAAAAAATGTTTTGAGGCAAAACTGGTAAAAACTTAAATTTCACCATGTAACCCATCTGTAAATATTCTCAAAAAGGCATTTTTTTTGCTCACGCGTACGTGTTTGAGTAAATGTCCCACCTTGGTGCATCCACAGAATAGTTTGCTGCTAACTTTCCATGGTCCGTTGAAAATTGTTATCGCGAACATATGCGATTAGTATTAGCTTGCTGCTAACTTTCGTTTTTGCTACCATACTTGAAACTGAGCCGTCGAGAAAACATGCCATAAGTATTAGTGTGCGGCTGACTGTCTTTGTTTTCATGTCCGTTGAAAATGAAACGACGAGAACATAGATGATCTTACATGAGTGACTGTGTATTATTGATTTTAATGAACGAGTTGGATAACATGATAGGATACGAGGCTTATCCTATCTTTTTATCCAACGAGTTTATTAAAGTCAATGTAAGATTCTGTTTATCACATAACACAGCTACGACGTGATATTTTCTCTTTAATGTTGTCAAATTACCTTACATACGGCGGCAATCATGACGTCGATTTGTTGTTTACATGACGTTGCTACGTTACGCGGCTACACATGCGTTCGCCCTACAAATAATGGTAAGCGTTCGTTGACTCTCCTCACAGTCATATTCCTGTTGACTCTCCTCAGAGTAAGGGGTGGAGCATAAAATGGGCCGAGCTGACCAACACGGCTTTGGTGTTTTTTCATGTTGGAATGAGAACCGCAACGACAGCATATACTGTAATTTGAAGATGTCAATCAATCCACTTGAGTTTATATACTACAAACAAATAAGAATATATGTTGAAAAGGGGATCCTTTGGAAACAAAGAACGCACCTAAGTAGTAGACATAGGCTCGTTTTTTTTATTGAGTCCTTTGTATGAAAGATGATAAATAACAGTTTATTTTTTAATTTCGATAAACTTTACGCAGTATAATAGTAAGGTAACCCACTACGTTTCTACCGTCGAGAAACGACGGGTTATTTTACTTGCGTCATGCAGCGTCTCCGACGGCGCTGGTTAACCCTTTTTTATTGGTAAGCTCATATCTAAAAAACTGCTTGACATAATGCAGTGGAACTTCATACATGTATTTGGGATACATATATCACATGCCACGCGCAAGCTATATAACTCTGCAACCTACATGTATTTTGACAAAGTTATGGCCCTTTTTATACTTAGTCAAAATGTTTTAAATATCAGTATTAGTAACCTAATAACCTGGTTAACCACTAGTATGACATGCACGAGTCACATACTTCTGCAAAATATTTTGGAACAGTTATGCCCCCAGTATAACTTGGACATAATGCGTAGTAACCTAATAAATTCTTAACCACTGCACATATTTGAGTGAAACTTCAAACATGTATTTGGCATCAATGAAAAATATGCCACACACAATTCATGTAACGTTGAAACCAATTTTGGCAAAGTTATGCCCTTTTTAACAAAGATTTATATATATATACTCCTGGTGTATATCAAAATTTCCTCAGAGTCAGGTTATATAAAACCATTCATCTCCAGGGTATATAATCTTTACATCTATACTAGCTACAGGTATGCATATATACTCACTATATATATCGGACTCTTTTCAGAGAGTCAGGTTGAATAATATCATCCATCTTCAGTGTCTATACTCTGTCCATTTATATATCTATACTCCTGATATATATCGGACTCTCCTCAGAGTCAGGTTACATAAAACCTAACATCTTCAGTGTCTATACTCTATCGATTTATATATCTATACTCCTGATATATATCGGACTCTCCTCAGAGTCAGGTTAAAATGTATATGTGCGTACAGGGAGTAAATATAAGTATACTTACTCGATAAGCGTTCGTTGACTCCCCTCTGAGTATGGGGTGGCGCATAAAATGGGCGGAGCTGACTGATATTGCAACACTACAAATAAATAAGAATAATAGGATGAAAATGGGATCCTTTGGATAAAAAGAACGCACCTAATTAGTAGACATATGCTCGTGTTTTATTGAGTCTTGTTTATGAACGATAATGATAAATAACAGTTTATTTTTTATTTTATATAAAACCTAACATCTCAAGTCAATACTCTATATATTAATATATCTATACTCCTGGTATATATCGGACTCTCCTCAGAGTCAGGTTATATAAAAAAAACACACTAACATCTCCAGTGTTTGTAATCTATACATTTATGTATTAACACTCCCGATACATATTGGACTCTGGTATTCCTAGACTCAGGTTATATACAACCTAATATCCCAAGTCAATAATCTATATATTAATATATCTATACTCCTGATATATATCGGACTCTCCTCAGAGTCAGGTTACATAAACCTAACATCTCCATTGTCAAAAATCTATACATGCATGCATATATACTCCTGATATACATGTATATCGGACTCTTCTTAATCCATCCAACTCCAGGGTCTTTAATCTATACATGTATGCGTTTATACTCCTGATATATGTCGGACTCTCCTCAGAGTCAGGTTATACAAAACATAACATCTCCAGTGTCTATACTCTATATACTTATATATCTATAATCCTGATATATATCGGACTCTCCTCAGAGTCAGGTTATATATAACATAACATCTCCAGTGTCTATACTCATTTTCGTTATATATCTATACTCCTGATATATATCGGACTCTCCTCAGAGTCAGGTTATACAAAACATAACATCTCCAGTGTCTATACTCTATATATTTATATATCTATACTCCTGATATATATCGGACTCTCCTCAGAGTCAGGTTATACAAAAACTAACATCTCCATTGTCTATAATCTATACATTCATGCATATATACTCCTGATATACATGTATATCGGACTCTTCTCAATCCATCCAACTCCAGAGTCTTTAATCTATACATGTATGCGTTTATACTCCTGATATATACCGGACTCTCCTCAGTGACAGGTTATATAAAACATAACATCTCCAGTGTCTATACTCTATGTATTTATATATCTATACTCCTGATATATATCAGACTTTCCTCAGCGTCAGGTTATACAAAACATAACATCTCCAGTGTCTATACTCTATATACCTATATATCTCTACTCCTGATATATATCGGACTCTCCTCAAAGTCAGGTTATACAAAACATAACATCTCCAGTGTCTATACTCTGTATATTTATATACTCCTGATATATATCAGACTCTCCTCAATCCATCCAACTCCAGAGTCTTTAATCTATACATGTATGCGTTTATACTCCTGATATATACCGGACTCTCCTCAGTGACAGGTTGTATAAAACATAACATCTCCAGTGTCTATACTATATCCATTTATTTATATATACTCCTGATAAATATCGGACTATAGATATGTAACTGAATAAATTATAGATATTGGAGTTGTTAGGTGTTATGGAACCGGGCTCTGAAAAGAGTCCAATATATATTAGTAGAATAGATATATAAATGTACAGACTATAGACACTGAAGTTAGGTTTTATGTAACCTGACTCTGAGGAGAGTCCGATATATATCAGGAGTATAGATATATAAATATATAGAGTATAGACACTGGAGATGTTCTGTTTTGTATAACCTGAATCTGATATAACTCGGACTCGACTCAGAGTTATCGGATTCTACTCAGAGTCAGGTTATATAAAAACTAGCATCTCCATTGTTTATAATCTATACATTTATATATCTATACTCATAATATATACCGGACTCTTCTCAGAACCAGGTTACATAAAACCTAACAGTCCCAGTGTCTATAATCTCTACATTTATCCATCTTCAGGGTCTATAATCTATACTTGTATGTATCAATACCTTTGATATATATATTGGACTCTCCTCAGAGTCAGGTTATATACAGCCAACCATCTCCAAGGTCTATAATCTATACATTTATGTATCAATAACTTTGATATGTATTGGACTCTCCTCAGAGTCTCCCTACTTATATATATCGGACTCTCAGCAGAGTTCGGTTACATTAAACCTAACATCTCCAGGGTCTATAATCTATACATTTATGTATACGCCTGATATATATCAGACTCTCCTCAGCGTCAGGTTATATAAAACCCATCCACATCCAGTGTCTATAATCTGTACATTTATGCTTCTATACCTTTGATATATACTGGAATAAATGTAGAGATTACAGACCCATGAGATGGGTGGTTTTATACAACCTGACTCAGAGTAGAGGCCACTATATATCAAGGTATTGATACATACACGTATAGAGTATGGCTGGGTTTATATAATTTGACTTTGAGGAGAGTTCAAATATATATCAAAAGTATTGACACATGATGTTTATGTTACATCATCCTAGAGATGGATGGTTTTATAACCTGACTCTGAGGAGAGTCCAATATATATCAAAGGTATTGATAAATAAACGTATAGATTATAAACACTCGAGATGGATGGATTTGTAATACCTGACTCCGAGAAGAGCCCAATATATATCAAAGGTATTGATACATACTATATAGGTTATATACCCTGGAAAAGGATGGTTTTATAATATGAGGAGAGTCCAATATATATATATATATATAGGGAGTTTATATGCGTGCATGTATAGATTATAGTTCATTTCTTTATTTAAGCCAAATGTGACCCATGAACATGTTTACATAATATACATAGCTATACATAGTTGTCACTGGTGAGATGAGGAAGAACCTAATGTATTTACATAGCAGGTGATAGTATGCAACAAACTACATGAATATTAGTATTTCTCTCTTTCCATCACATGCAACAACTCATTCATTTACTTAGGTCTCCTATCCATTCAGTCTTAGTCAACTAACATACACATACAGACATGTTTATGCAATGTATGTATGCCCGTTGACTTAGTGATATATATATATATCCATACGCTAAAGCGCGTGCGTGATGTATTTTTTGTAAATATATACTCGTACATAGTCTTGAATTAATCAATGCAATCTCTGTTTGAAAATATGCTTTCCGCAGCTGCTGTGCCCATCCTACTGTATGTGGTATAATAATCATTTAAAGAGGAACATCCCTTTTTTAAATGTAAGATCTACTTGAAAATGATTATACTATTAATTATATATCAAAAATAACATATTTTTGGCGGGTGTTATCGCCCTTTAAATGTTTTAATAAACTTTCTCCAGACTAGTTCTCCTGAACCCCTGGCAGATTTCAACGAAACTTGGCAAGGATGATCAGTATCAAGCCTAGTTGTGCATATCGTCGCCGTGTTCCAGCTGAAAGATTTTTGGCGGAGTTATGGCCCGTTAAAGGTTTTAATACACAACCGTTGTCCAGACTAGTCTCTTCTGAACTCAGTTTCGATAAATCTTCTTGACCCACTCTGCTGAAAGCGGTACAATTATTATTTAAAGACGTTATAATATTATTTTTTATATAGAAACAACTACCCAATAATGATTATACTATTAAGATAATAATAATAATAATAATAAGACCTAATAAACTTAAATCACTGGACTGACATGTGTGTTTTAGTCTTCAAAACAATCTCCGTTCCGGTAATTCATATCTCAGTTTCGGTCCGTTTCGTTAAATCAACTCCATTCCGGTAAATCGTGTAGCGTTAGCTCCTCCCATCAATTGGGTACCGCCTCTGACTTTGAGGAGAGTCCGATTATCTGACCGTGAGGAGAGTCAACGAATGTTTACCTACAAATAATGCGACACCTTAAACCAAATTGAACGTTACTAGCATGCATTTTATGAAGCAAGATTTCAAATAATGATAAATAGTTAAGGTGTCTGAACGTATCGTGTGATGTACCATGCAAACAATTGGGATTACATTTTTTACTGTATACAAACACAGTGATTCGGTCTTCATTTGCATCTGTAATACATTAGTGTATTACGAGAAATAAGTCGTGACTTTATTGCACTCACAGAAGCCATGTTATGTGATAAATATGCAATAAGCATACATGTGCGGGTAACATTCTCTGTTTCCATTGTCCGATAAATATTTAGTATTCACCCCGTGCAATGAAATGGGATTAACGATCCGAATTTGGGTAGCTTTGAAGCAGACTACCGCTTAAGCCGATGCTAGTGGGCGTGATAGGTGTTTCGTCTTATTATCTCTCATGCACAGACTCAGTAAAACCGAGTCCGCTACTTTATTCTATTGGTGGTGTTTGTTGCTTCCAAAGGATCTCCCGTATCAGTATTTATTAGGTTGCTGTTAATTTTCTTTCTGTCCATCGTCATTGAAAACAAAACGTTACGAAACTATGCTGCTACTTTATTTGTTTCCGTCGTCCTTTGAGAATGATTAGTCATGAAAAATATCAATATTAACATATGCGCGACAAAGCTCATCAAGAACTATTGATATCATAACGATAATTGTTGCATTATTAAGCATTATTTTGAGAAGGGCCGTAACTAATGTTGTTAGAACCTGTGGCCCAACCCGTTTGCATATTGTATGGCAATAACATTGCTTTAATCAGCTTGATTGAGTCATTATTTATTAATGTAAATGGTATTATTAATGGTTTTAAATGGCCACATCGATATGACTGACCTATTAAAAAGGTTAATATTTAGAAGGCGCGGAACAAGGAATCTGAATAAGGAACATTTGAAATTGCCTTCAAATGTTGGCAACCTGTTATCTGTATCTGTTTGTATTTTGCGTTGTCTTTATTAAATGACCAATACGCATTGCTTCGGTTTCTGAGAGTCTCAAGCCGGTATTTTAAGGTCATACGTTATGGCTTTGAATATATCCGATCCCCCCATTAGCTGGTAACTCCCCGCTCATGGACCCTCTCCTGTACGGGCAGAATATTTTTTTCTTCAGTTAGTGGAAATATATTGTGTTACGAATACGGTTTTATATCACCAATGCTAGTATGTCACCGCTGTCAGTATATCACCAATTGTAATATACGTAACGGATGTGATACTGTGTTTTTAATATTTACGAATGTTCAATGTTAATACATTTTGTATTTAGCTTGTACGTTTAACACGGATGTTGTAATACGTTTCAGTGTTAAATATATTAGAACAAATGAAGTTTTCATGCACTCACCTTTAAACATCTCAATACGGCATCAAACACATCTGTTAACAATGGTTGAGTATTATGTAGAGTTAGTTTTGTTAATTGCAATCGGATTAATACTTCTGTTTGGGACATTTGGAAACATTTTATCGGCCATCATATGGAGCAAAGGAAAGAGGTGTCGGTTAACAGCTTGTTCGACATACTTCAAGCTTCTTGCATTCTGTGACACGTTTGTGCTGTTAGTTCCGGGTATTGAATTCTTTCTTACCCTGCAGCCAATGAGTATATCTCTACGGAGTGTTAACGATTTTTTATGCAAGATGCTCCCCTTCAGTGTTTGTGTAGTACCGACATTGTCAGCGTGGATTATTGTAAGCGTGACTATTGAACGAACTTTGAGTATATGTTTTCCATTGACATTTGTATTAACAAATGCCAAAAGGCGCGCCTGGATACTGTTCTTGGTTATATCATCATTGACTGCGTTGCTTTTTTCACCACATCTTATTTTATCCAAGACGACCACGTACGGAACAAACGAAACACAGATAACATATTGTGAAGGAATATATTCAACACTCTCATATGACTCTTTGAGGATTTTTTTTACCATAATCCATTTCTGTCTTCTATTCATGTTGCCATTAATGGTAATCGTGACATGTAACGTCATTATCCTGATAAAAATGCGAAAACGCATCGTGATGTTCCGAGAACTTGGGAGCTCAGGAACTGGCAACAGACTCGAAGAGCTCAGAAGTTTCACATACATAGTTGTAGCAATAAGCATTGTGCATTGTATCTCTGCGGGTCCCGCGTCAGTATGTAAAATATTTATAATCGTTTTGGAATATACAGGTAATAATCCGTGGGTCAATGGCCTAAGTATCGCGATGAGGGTGTCCAATGTTTTATTTTATTTAAATAGTAGCGTGAACTTCTTACTATATTGTGTAATTGGACGTGATTTCAGGTCGGATTGTAGAGACATTCTTGCTGCCATTTCGCACATCTGTAAACGTGACTAAGGGAATGTCAATCTGTCAAATTTGATCGCTCTTGCAGATGTGGAAATCACCGCTGCGGGTTAGAATCCCACTGGGGCTCTACTTGTTGAGGAAGAAAGTGACTATTTTTACGGACGGCGGAAGGTAAACTGCCTCTACCAAAAACAAAACCGATCGTCATATATGGCCTAACATATGCGTAACATGGCGTAAAACATCATTCAAACAAACAAACAAAATATGTGAAAACATAAATATTTAGATATAATTAATTACTGTTTAAAATGTATGTGACATTGATTGACAAAACATAATATATCGATACCACGCTGGTCTATATGTCTTTGCAGTAATGGCCATATATTGTTTTCTCGGCAACATACAGTTTTTCATGGCAGCACATTGTTTTCCAAGGGTTCTAATATCAAATGTAACCTTGCAGTCTTGATGTTACAGTCACCTTGCAGTCCTGATGTTACAGTCATCAAATGTAACCTTGCAGTCCTGATGTTACAGTCATCAAATGTAACCTTGCAGTCCTGATGTTACAGTCATCAAATGTAACCTTGCAGTCCTCATGTTACAGTCATCAAATGTAACATTGCAGTCCTGATGTTACAGTCATCAAATGTAACCTTGCAGTCCTGATGTTACACTCATCAAATGTAACATTGCAGTCCTGATGTTACAGTCATCAAATGTAACCTTGCAGTCCTGATGTTACAGTCATTAAATGTAACATTGCAGTCCTGATGTTACAGTCATCAAATGTAACCTTGCAGTCCTGATGTTACAGTCATCAAACCTTCTCAAGAGACCAACTCTGTAAGGAGACCACCTGCTTTAAGAGACTACTGGTTCAGTGCCCCGGTTGTATTGTTTTAAGTTGATATGCACCTGTATTAAGAAACCACCAGTTTTCGTCTTTCATTTGACTGCATTATCATATGTACCTGAACTTGGTACGATATTACAAAGTATATGACACAAATCGTGTATTAGGCACTTGATTACTGAGCTTCAGTTCAGAAATATAGTGTTACAAAATAAATACATACATCCCTTTTCTGTTTGAAGAACAGTTGTTATATTGATATATTGTTATCAAAATCAAAATTTAGTATACTCTTTTTTTAATTAAAACGTGTAGGTTTTTTTTAAACTCTGTTAAAGGTGGAATATTTATCCATCGGACCGGATACTCTGATTTTGTTGGCTATTTTGGTAATTAACCTGACACCAGTTGTCAATCATTTATCCATTTAACCAGGCAGCCCAATACGATACCGCCGACAAACAATAGCACGTGCAACTGTATTTTAATAATACCTATTGGAAGTATACTGCGACATTAACAATTGGGCGGAGATATCTTACATTACAATTCGCGTCATGTTTGTTGTTTATATACACGTGTCCCTGTCAAACGAAGCATACAGAAAAATGATCCCTTGGAGCTTTTTCCACCTTGATATAAATGCCCTAACAATCCAGAACCCCGATATATGGCTATTGACGTCATATCTGTTCGTGTGTGTGTTGAAGGCACTGTGTCATTTTATTAAATAATAACGTATTACTCAGACTTATTTCCCGTAATATATGCTTGCATAGTCAAAGTGTGTGTATCTACATGTATCACAGTGATTTAAGACACTGTGTCCTGCCCGAGAGGTCCTTATTTAGTTCATCCATCTTATTATCTTAAGTATGTCTTCATTCATACGGCTGAAAGAGTCACCAGTATAGTAATAACAGTTCACATATGTGTGGCAGGCATAATAACCAACTCAACGTTGGTGTTATAAGTTTGCTACAGTATTATAATGTACATAAAAATATAAAAACAAAGTAGAACATTATAATAATAATAATAATAATAATAATAATAATAATAATCACACACAAATAAGACATCTCGCGAGAAGCATCGATAGACATGTTTCTCTTAAGCTTCCTGCACCCCGCACCAACCCCTCCTAACACTCACACACGCACATTTCCTCTCTTAAACATCCTGCCCACCCGCATCTCTTAAGCTTCCTGCTCCCCCTCCCCACACCCACACACATTTCTTCTCTTAAACATCCTGCCATCCCGCATCCTTTAAGCTTCCTGCACCCTGCACCCCCCCCCCACCCCCCACACACACACATTTCTTCCCTTAAATCTCCTAAACACCCGCATCCCTTAAAACTACTGCCCATCCACATCACTTAAAACTCCTGCCCACAACCATCCCTTAAACCTCCTGCCCATTTCCATCACTTAATCCTCATGCCCATTCCCGTCTTATGTATGCACACACACATTTCTCCTCTTAAACCTCCTGCCCATCCCCATTACTTAAACCTCCTGCCCACCATGATAATTTAAACGGCCTCCCCATCCCCATCCCTTAATCCTACTGTCACACACGCTCCCTTAAACCGCCTGCCAACCCATTCCATTAAATATCCTGCCCACTCCACCCCATCCCTTAAATAGTTGATGCTTTGATTGTTATTATTATTATATTATACAGTCTTAAATTTTTGCCAAGTCTCAAGGACATAATCATTTATAAGTTGTCTCGCGAGGTTTAGGATTATAACCGACACAAACTTTCTCACAGAAAATGTAGTAAGAAAAATGTGACGATTATACATTTCTGGTTTTATCCGGTTTTCAGAATAATGATAATCGATGGACACAGACGAATCTAGATTCGGCGGTTATAATAATTATGATCATAGTAATGAAAGGTTTTAGTCAATAAAATCGTAAGGCGGTTGTTATTATTTTGAACAGATTATAATAATAATGTATGGTAATAATGATAACTGCATGTGACTTTTAATATAATTATAAGCTACCGAAATCTTAGAAAAGTGGTGAATATCATAATTCAGTTAAACATATAGTAAAAAGTAATTATAATCGCAGGACCCCTACGGCTTTCCATAGGTAATGCTTTGAGCAGGTGTCATAGTGTATATGACCTCTAGTCGTCAACGAATTGTTTAGTATATTTAATGTAAAGTTGAACTTGATTAACCCTTAACCTGCTAAGCACAACTATAATAGCCTTTGCGTCCATTGTAAACCCAGATCATCCCCAAAACACCCATTTGTAACATAAATGGAATGGTCTTAATTAAAAGAAAGAAAGTCCATTATATATATGTAGCGGGTTAAGGGTTAAAAAATAGTGCTATTGTCTTTATTATATTGATTAGATTGCTTAATTCTTTAAGTTGTAATGGATTCCGAATAGTTCGTCAATTGTTTCATTTTACGTTTTATTCGCACTGTTTGCCTTTGAGAATCATGTCACTCAAACCACTCTGTACTAAGATGCGACCATCGTTACCTAAAATGACATGTGGTATAGTCAGATCCACGGTAGGTCAATTGAGTAAATTATCAGTGTCAATTGAAAAGTTTGACGTTTTTGTTTCTGATGTCTCATTAACATTGTAATTTGTTTTAGGCATGTTTGTAGTTGACTTTGTTCTAGGAAAGCTACATTTCCCGTTCGACTTTTATACCTGGTTGTATCAGCGATTGATGATTGGTTCAGAACTTCGTTTCGATTATAATCAAATACACTAGAGACACTTATTAGTACTCCAGTTACACATTATTTCATAAAGGAGAAATATGGAAATCGCCGAACACGATAAATACACAAAATATTGCAGTGTCTAGGTTTGATTGAGACTGTTCATGAACGGTAGTGAAACGTGCTTTCTAGCGTTCACGCCCTATAGCCCTACAGCCCCGGGTTGAGCAGAACTCAACATTTAGCATGGCAATAGTACAGAAATTTGGGAAATCCCAAAGATGGTATGCAAATGATGGTGAAGTGTACAATTATGACTTAAAAAATCGTATGAAAACTCATCAATATGTTTTCAACAGATTACAGTTGAAAATAAATAATATACTTGATCACTCACCGACTTTAAAAAACGTGTTCAAAACATTTAAGCACATATGATGACAATGGTTGGTGTATTGGCATTTAACATAGGTTAACTTATAAGTGTCGTCCAGTGTATGTGTATTAAAGGTTGCAAATCAGGCTTTGAGATCAAATATTGTTTCAAAGCAATACAATTCTTAATCGGCAATATAAATATAGATATAAAAATCGAACAGGAAAAGAAGCATTCAAGGATGACAGTCAACCACAAAAACACACAGAAACAGAACAAATTTAAAGATGAATAAAAGGCCAAATAATACATCACAAACACGACAGAGTTGACAATATGGCTACCGCCTTGGAACGGTCAGTGGCAAAAAAGGCCGCTGAGGGGTTTAAACCAGGTGCTCGGGTGCACCGAACCTCACACTTACTCTACTGTCAACCCAATAAAACGGGACAGTGTAAATAAAGAAATCCCCGCCATGAACTATTCTCTAACCAACAAGGCATCATTAATATGCAATATAAATAAAACACAAAGATGCTCGTGTATATATAACTACAAAAAAAATAACCTAGAAAGCCACAAAGAATGTACTCAATGACTTGGCAGAAGCCAGAGCAACAATATAATAAACCATTGAGGGCACGACAAGACAACACTGCAGACAAACAACAAACGTCACCGTCCTTTTGGGCTTTAGGTAGACACATAGATGATCATGTATATTTTACCTTGTGTTTCGTTTCGACAAGGGCCATGCAATTATGGTTAAGCTTTTTTTTAAAGCCAACAGGCAGCTGACTTTGTTAGGATGTCGTGTTGCATGTTGGGACTGCTATTTATGTTTTTTCTATCAATAAATATAGATATATAAATAATTGAGATTTTAAGTACTAAACAATAGAAAATGTAATGTCCACAACTTTCAATAGTGCTCCACATCTTGTTTTAAATCTCAATATTATTGTTTATATGATTGATGCATAATCAGTTATGTAATATGTTATACTACTTTAAACTGAGTATATTGTACCAGTTTGTCATCTTGTGTTTCGTTTCGACAAGAGTCATGCATATGGAAATACATATCAATATATATCGTTTGTTTAAATAGTATTATTAAAACTCTATACTCATAACCAATTGAGCCTGATAGAAAAATATTCAGTAACACTACATGTATTGCATGATGTATATAGTTTTGTTCTATATATGTACATATATGTTGACTTTCGCCCATGTTATCTTTTGAATTTGTATTGTATGCTATAATTATATGTATATGCTCTCCTACATCTTGGAGGAAAATAAAGAATCTATCTATCCATTGTGTTTGGGTTTCGAACAAAATATGCTTTGGTACTTAGATAAATCATAAAAAGAGGTATTGCTTTTTATAATTATGTTTTTTTAATGATGAACAAGGAACATAATATCTTCAATAATCTTCAAACATAATCATACATGATGATAGAATGGAATACCATATAAGCGGATGTTCCAAACATATGTCAAGATAACACGACATTCAACAAATATAACTTTGAATATAAAATATGTTGCTACAAACAGGTAAGAAGGTGACAAATGTACCTGTATATTAACACTCAATATTAACACCAGTTGTTTTATTGTAAATGTGTTTGCTATAGTGATTGTAGTGTATAAACACTTTAAGAGATATTCATATTGTATCTTGCAATTAAACTAAATCAATATCATCTGAATTTAAATATTTATGTTGCTTATTTGATTTAAAGAAACTAACCATCCAAATAAGGCAAAATTACACAACAAAACCGTTTATCAAAACTCTATGCAGGTATTCAGGTCATATATATGTGCCGATTAAAAGAATAGGTTTAGTCATGGTTTCTGAAAAATAACGTGATTGAATATTCGTAAAATGACTTATGCGTTGGTTTCTCTTAATCCGACACTACAGTTGTGCGGTTTCATCTGGCTGGTTAAAGTCGTTTATTCGGGCATGTTCACATCCTATGTAACCACTGTGTCAAATATGACCGCCACCCCACTTCAAGGAGGAATTCAGATTACAGGGTAAAGTTATTAAACAATATTGAAAATATTGAAAACTGTAGCTACAATGTTCATTTCGATGAATTTGGCATCTTGACATTGACCTTATGATATACACAATTTAGACATTCATTGTGCTTAATATGAACGCCTTCCTTCAACTGACATAAGGGAAGAAAAAATAAACAATAAAAGTTGTATCTGACCTCATATGACTACAGGAAGGTCTTTACATCAATCGCAAAACTCATTGCATATTTTATGTGTTTATCACTACTTATAGCATGGAAAGCATTTCAATAAACGATATTGCACATTGTTGTTTTATAGTTCGTTTTGGTGTGTTTGCCCTTGATTTGTGGCATCAGGTCTCCGACCGTCGATCCGAAACCTTCGTGATTTATTTAAACGTTCTAGTCAACCACGATGCAAGATATGATCACCCTCCTTAAGTTATGTAGGAGTTTACTTTAAGCTAATACAATACAAATACATACTGCCCCCATATAAGCATATGACCCAGGGATAACGGTGTGCACACCAAACATCATTGCATAATGTATGCGTATTTCTTGCAAACCGGACAAGGATATTCGTCATTTTACCGTGGCTAAATATTACCATCTCACCCTAGTGTCGAGATACAATTCACGCGCGCACCAAACTCCGGTATGCAGGAAAACAATCAAAACGTTAGTAGCTGGTGGCGTTAACGCACAACATGTCTCTGATATGCAAGAAAAGAATCTGTCAGGGGTATTCGGTTCAGATAGGATATTCCAACCCTCGGTATTACTGTTTTAATCAGAACCTCGGCATAGCGTCAGTTTCGATAAAAACACGTAGAACTCGAGTTGGAATTCCCTATCTTCACCAATACCCATGAAAGATTCTTATAATCATTACCTATAGCGTGAAAGACAATTTATTAAATACTGTTGAAAACTTTGTCATTCCCTGTACCGGTCGAAATCACATGGTGGTCGAAAACTGATAGGAAGACGATATATGTAAAGATTTAACTTAAAACCATATGCTCGACCTCGTGCGCAGGCGCCATGGATAATAATATATGTATAAGACAGTCGCCGTTTTCACCTGCTTCTGCATACTCAGCTGCATTGAGACCCTTATTATCGAGCTTGTAAACCATGTCTTTATAAGTCTTACATAGATATTTCACGACGGAAAGTTTGCCCCCTAAAGCTGCCATGTGTAACAGAGTTCCGCCCTTACTAGCTACATACATGGGGTCAATACCCTGCTTTATTAGACACACAAGACAGTCCAGGTGGCCAGCTTCTGCTGCAAAATGTGCCGCGTTGAGACCATTATTATTGATCAAGTGAACCATGTCTGTGTAGGTCTTACACAAATATTTCACGAGCGACAGTTTACCACATAAAGCTGCTCTGTGCAACAGAGTTCCTCCTTTGCTAGTTCGAGACATGGGATCTATTCCGTGTTCTACTAGATAGATAAGAATGCCTAAGTGTCCGCCTTCCGCTGCATACTGTGCTGCATTGCGACCATTATTATCCAGCATGCTAATCATGTCTTTATAAGTCTCACATAAATATTTCACGATATACAGTTTGCCAGCTAAAGCTGCCATCTGTAGCAGAGTTTCACCATTTCTAGTTAGAGACATGGGATCTATTCCCAATTCTATAAGATATATTAGACAGTCCAGGTGTCCCCGTTCTGCTGCATATTGTGCCGCGTTGAGACCATTATTATCTTGCATGTTAACTATGTCTTTGTAAGACTCACATATATATTTCACAACAGACAGATTCCCACATATAGCTGCACTGTGTAACAGAGTTTCTCCCTTATTAGTTAGAGACATGGGATATATTGCTTGTTCTATCATATACACAAGACAATCCAGGTATCCGTGTTCTGCTACAAACTGTGCTGCATTTTTGCCATTATTATCGAGCAATGGAACCATGTCTTTATAACTCTCACATAAATATTTCACGACAAATAAGTGACCACCTGAAGCTGCCCTGTGTAGCAGGGTTTCCCTCTTACTAGTAAGAGACATGGGATCTATTCCTTGTTCTACCAGATATACAAGACAGTCTAACTTACCATTGAATGCAGCAAAATGCGCGGCATTGTGGCTAGTATTATCTGATATGTGAAGCATATCTTTATAAGTCTCACATAAATATTTAACTATAGACATGTTACCATGAAATGATGAAATGTGTAGAAGAGTTTCCCTCTCCCTATTTACAGACATCGGATCTATACCATGTTCTATCAGGTATATTAGACAGTCTAAGTGTCCGCCTTCTGCTGCATATTTTGCTGCATTATGGCCATCCCGATTAGTACTGTGAACCATGTCTTTATAAGTTTCACATATATATTTTACAACAGCCAGATTGCCGCCTAAAGCTGCCCTGTGCAATAGAGATCCACCTTCACTAGTTCGGGACATGGGATCTATTCCCTGTTCTATTAGATATATTAGAGAGTCCAGGTTTCCATGTTCCGCTACGTACTGGGCAGCATTGCAGCCATTATTATCTAGCACATATATTATGTCTTTAAAAGTCTCGCATACATATTTCACGACAGACAGCTTGCCACATATAGCTGCCCTGTGTAGCAAAGTTTCACCCTTACTAGTTAGAGGCACGGGATCTATTCCCTGTTCTATCAGATATTTAAGACAGTCCAAGTGTCCGCATTCCGCTACATACTGTGCTGCGTTATGGCCATTCTTATTTAGAATGTGAACCATTTCCTTATAGTTCTCACATATATATTTTACGACAGACAGGTTGCCACCTACAGATGCTCTGTGAAGCAAAGTTTCACCCTTACTACTCAAGGACATGGCATCTATACCATGCTCTATCAAATATATGAGACAGTCTAGGTGTCCACCTTCGACTGCATAATGTGCTGCATTTCGGCCATTATTATCTGAAACATGAACCATGTCTGTATATGCCTCACATATATACTTGACGACAGATAGGTTGCCACCTAAGACTGCCCTGTGTAGCAGAGTTTCCCCTGTCTTAGTTAGAGACATGGGATCTATTCCCTGTTTTAGGAGACTTATAAGACAGTCCAGGTTGTCGTCTTCTGCTGCTACATGGCCACATTACAGCCAGTCAGTCTTATCTGCCATGCGATTCATATTTGTATGTATCAAATCTATATTTATATATATATATATTAAGACAAAAGCATTACCATGACATGATGAAACGTTTATCAGAGTTTCCATTCACTAGCTACAGCTATTTGATTTATAGATTGTTATATTATATTTATAAGACACGTCCACGTCCTGCTCTTAAACGTGCCTTGCATTAGGTTATCAACCAAAGACTTGTTTCAGTCCTCGAAAACATTAAGACATCTAGTTTACCGGTATCTGTTACTTTGAACAGTAGTTCCACACATGATTCATCACTTTGAAGAAAATATCTTCGTGTTTTCTAGTCGTGTTATGTTCTCCTCTGTAAAGAAAGATTGCAAGATATATTTCGAGTGTAATATTGTATTCTATACAATGTATAATATTCTATATTCAAATATATACTTCTCTAGGTTTGCTCAACAGCTCGATTTCAATTCGACATTTTATTTACGGTGGCTGGTTTTACCAACAGCATTAAACTTAACAAATATTTTTTGACGATTAATTTATGTGAAATTAATTATTTTATTGTAAGAAATTGATCAGAAAACAATGTTCTTGTGTACTTGGGGTGAAAGGCAAAACATGTTTGATGCTGAGCAAACTTTGAGTAGTAAAGAATTCAACAGATCAAGCATTTCACGAAATCTAATGTCAAAAGCATTTTAAATTATACTGTTATATATCAGACATTTTGTTGAACACAACACACTGAAATCCAGCCGTATGTATCAAGGGTGCATGGATTTCTATTTCTTTACCAACACACATTGGTTTCGTGAAAAACAAAGTCGAATATGACATGAATATGAGCACTATGACTGAATTAATGAATGGTGTTTAACGGCTATAGGTTACAGTACCCTCTTGCAAAAACCGGCCTGTTTGGCAGAAAAAGTATGTGGAAACTCCCATGCCTAACGCATACGTAAGCCTCGTTTTGATTGGTTGAGAGACTAGGTGGGAAATTCAATTATGTTAAATTGAATTTGTTATTTATTTCTGATTATTATTTTACACAGCTTTGAAAACAAAAATACCTCTCAAGTGGTGTAAAAAAATTAAATGTAAAACTATATAAACACATTGCAATTAACTATAGACACGTGTGGATCATGTCTTTATTTCCTTTGGAAATAAACGCATATAAGAGAGGAGAGTAGTAGCAGACTTGGTTTTATTGAGGTAATGTAAAATGCAACATACTTGAGCAGTATTTTGCTTTAAAGCTAGAACAGGATTGGACTCGATAATGTAAAAGGACCAGTAAGTAATACATTTACTGAAAGTTATTTACATTTACTTTACATGTTTCTTATAAGACCCAAGCTTGACTACGGCTCAAAAATGTAAATATTGTGGTTATATATACAGCTGTGCAAATACGTTTGAACAATTCGCATTTTGTTAATTATTATTATAGCATTTCAGAATAAAATTTAATTTGGTTTTAAGACGCACCAACGCATGAAAGATTATATGGAGCCTAACAGGAATGAACGTGCCAGGCTCATCCTCCATTTACATCAAAATAAAATATGGAGAATGGGCCTAGAACCTTCTTACCTGCACACTTGCAGAGTTGCTGCAAATTCTATAGTAGACACTCCATTTAAGAATAAGCCACGTTTCCACGTTTGCATACGTCATGATAAGTAACTTGAATGAGCATGATAAAAAAAATATGAAAAAATGAATATAAATGGGGATGTGTGTGTGGCGTGGGAGTGGCACTGCATGTGATAGTGTGTTTGTGAGATTCCAGTGGTTGGATTCTAAACGGCAACATTTCAGAAAGATGTAATATTAATCCTCATTGGTCTTAAATTATTGAAGTATAGAAAGAGTCGATACACAGGGGATCCCGCCATTGAACGGCCAGTGGCGAAAAGGCTACTGAGGGGTTAAACCAGATAAAACATATTAACCAGGATAAATTAGTTTCCTTTTGGTGTTCTAGTGCCTTCTGTTTTATTTCATTTTGTTTATATGTTTGTAATAGTACATTAATGCAATATTGATATCTGTATCTAACCTGCTGAATGGGAATAATTAACAACTGCAAGGTTTAAAATTGAATCAAAATGGAAAGAACGATTTTTATGTTGGTACGTTTTAATTGATAATTGGATATAAATACATGTTAAAGCCTATTTCGTTTTCACAGTTTGATTATTTATTCGATTATTTATTATTTATTATATAGCTTAGGCGGATCTAAACTCTTTCTATTTTTAACATCCTGAAAAGAACGCACAAGAAAACTTGTTTTTGTTTATGCCGATTCAACATTCAAAATACAAATATTGAATAATTATATTCTGTGAGCTTAATCGAAAAATACTTCAGTAGTTGTAAATACTCTTTACAATTGCAAGAACATTTTCTTGCAGATGTAAGGCGCAGATTTTTAATTATTTAATTGCAAGTTACCATGGAATACTGCAAGTGGCTATATGTTCAAACAATATAACCTCCTCCACTTAATTGATTGTGCTTTTCGCAGCTGAGTAAATATTGTGCGGGTGCCTACAATTTTGCCGCGATATTGGCATTTTGAATATATGAATTCATAATTGAAGCAGAGACCGCTCTCAATTATTTCCACAACGATTATTGCTTAATCACAATTAATTCCTTTCATAAAGAAGCGGAGTTATGCAAATGTAATGTGTTTTGATTTTCTCTCATGAAACGCAAACAATCACATGCTTTATGTTTTGTTATTAAGTTGTACAGACACTTATATAGTAATGTGGGACTATAATCGAACATATTATTATGGTTTATTTAACGTCGTCGAAGAATTAAGTCTCCAATACATGCGGCTGCACGGCTTACGTCCTCATGCAAAAGACGAGGTTAACACATTGTTTGCATAAACATAATGGCGAAAGCCAGTTTGCCGTTGAGATTCGGACACAACACTTTCGTATTTACAGTCCAGAATACAAACAAGAGGGCCAAAATGACACTGAATCGATCACCTGAGGATCTTCGGAATGATGAAAAAAGCGTCCGCTCGCAATGCTTACTGAAGATGTTTTAAGTTTTTCCC
The DNA here is from genome assembly GCA_037043455.1 of Cyrtodaria siliqua. NCBI lineage: Eukaryota > Metazoa > Mollusca > Bivalvia > Adapedonta > Hiatellidae > Cyrtodaria > Cyrtodaria siliqua. The sequence goes on from JAWPHD010012622.1 coordinate 39,060, forward strand.
TATTTTAGTCTATGTAAAAACATGCAAAATCTCTATATACAAACTTTGGAACCCGGGGGCGGCCATCGTTGACCCAAGAACTTCAAATGAGCAAACTTGATAGTCCAGGGGTTAACGATAAGAAGTAAATGAAGTATTTTATCGATGGCGCCCATCTTGGATATCGCATTGACCTAATTTTAACAACTTTGAAAAACATTCACCGGAGGATTATCCGTGTGAAGTTTGGTCAAAATTGACCAAGCCGTTTCTGAGAAGACGATTGTTTAAAGATCTTCTCTTCTCTATATAACTCTTTGCAAAACTGTGACCCCAGGTGGGGACAGATATAACCCCGAGGTCACCATTTGAACAAACTTACGCTAATAGTAAATGCAAAATATTAAACCTTTGGCTCTTGTAGTTTCAGAGAAGATTTTTTAAGTTTTTTCCTTTATAAGTTTATGTAAAAAAAGTGACACCTGGTGCGGGCCAAATGTCACCCCAAGGTCACCATTTGAACAAGCTGTGTAGAACACACAATAAGCTTATAGTAAATGCAAATATTAAACCCCTGGCCCTTGTTATTTCAGAGAAGTATTTTTTAAGTTATTTCCTAAATAAGTCTATGTAAAATATGTGACCCCTGGGGCAGGGCCAAATGTGACCCCAGGGTCACCATTTGAACAGGCTTGGTAGAAGACAATAAGCTTATAGGTTTTGAGGGTCGATGCCTTGGCTATTATTTTAAAAGAAAAACTGTCGAAATCTGTCCAGCGGTTCTTGAGGAGAATATTTTTTAAGGTTTCGAACTTTTATAGTAATGGCGGCAATATTGGATGTCGCGCGGACCTAACTTTAACAAATTTGAAAAGCATTCATCTAAGGATCATCCATGTGAAGTTTGGTCAAAATTGACCAAGCGATTTCTGAGGAGATGTCATTTAAAGCAAAGCATGAATCCATGTATGGAAAGCCGTATTGACTTTTATTATTAACATCATGCATTAGGCGATATCAACAAATGGTGTTTACAAATGCAATACGACACCCCATACTGATGTTTGTTTCATAGTTTTAAATTGTTCTCCAACTAAACAGTAGGCAGCTAAGTGTACGCACGTAGACTCATAAAGTTGGTATGAATCGCACTAGGTATCGTTTCCGTATATGTTAAATAGAAGGGTTTTATGATTAATCCCGTAATTTGATTCAACTGTCGATATTATTGCTTTTTTCCTGTCCCTGTGACTTTCAGTACAATGTCTAATCGCTTATATACATGGTGAAAACCACAGCATCTGCTAAAAGTCGTCGTTGAGTAACCGTTAGATTAAAAATGTTGTCGTCAAAACGCCGTGACACTTTCAGGGAGAAACCGTGACATGCATTTATTTCATAACAGTTATTTTTTAGCCTATGACAAACAATATGAACTAATTATTATTTTCTACTGGTTTGTATACATGTTTTGATAAAGCATAATGTATTAAAGTGCTATACGTTTTGAAATTTTTAAGAATTATTTCATTTTATAAATTGATGTATAAAATGAGGTTTATATAGAAACTATGCAAAGCACTTTTATTAAACATAATTAGTTAACTCATATTAGCGTATATAAGGATGTATTTCGCGTGAAAACTCTCTTAAAAGTAAAATGCCTACCATTTTCATGCAAAATCCACGTTTGTAAACAAACATCATTGAGATTCTTTGACTATTCGTGGCGAAACCGATACCACTGTCGATGAGCAACCGTGACTGGTTTTCGTCAAGAATCCATTTTACACCCAGTGTTTATACATAACACAAATGTGAAGGTCGTGTGACAAGCATTTATGAGCATCGATTTGGGCGTTACTTAGCATCGACGTCTGAAAAGCACCATTCTCGATAACTTGGTACAAACTATCGGAAAAGTTTATTTTCAGATCACAATTTTAAATTTGTCTGTTTCAATTGGTTTATTTTGACAAAATATGCCCAACTGGCTTATCTGCACATATACAAATACAATTCTCGTTATATCTAGAGGTCATTCTATTACTATTCTACTGTAATAAATTGACCCGATTCAGGGGTCAACATTTTACAGAAAGGGGTCATTTTACTACATAACCAAAATGACCGGAAGGTCATTATTTTATTGGGTTCGATTTTTTACCTTACACCAGATACATATATTCAACATACTACTGTTTACCTAACTCCTTACATATAGCTTATAACTTCTTATTCTAACTTCTAACTGCGACGTTGCCACGTAAAATATATTTCGTCCTATTACGTACGAACATGTCATAGCAATCGCGTCGCTTGTCTGTCGCTTCCTTTGTCTGTCTGTCAAATATTGTATCTGTTCGACATAGTTTTTTTAATATGCTTTCTGTCCGTCCGCCCGTCCGTCTGTCTCCGTCCTTCAGTCTATCTGCCTCTCTGTTTGCATCAATATATATGTACAAATACACTATATATTAACATGTTTAATATGAGGTTTATCGTGTCTATCTATATGTCGGTCTGTCTGCATGTACACTGATTAAACTTGAGTCATAGTATAAATGTTAGATATCTTTGATCTTGACCTGACAAATTGAAACCAGATTACCGCCATGCCCTGTATGCCATACGTGGATTTGTTACTGATAACGAGATACACACTGGTTGTTTTGATCATAATTGTGTTTTTTGTATTTACTATACTGAAGTGTTCGTAAACTTGTTTGTTGTATGCGAATCTGGTATTAACTGCGCACATGTTCTTACGTGCATGCCGCTATTATTACACTATACTTGATTATACACTATACTTGATTATACACTATAAAACATTGTACTTACAAATGTGACTGGACTCATGAACCGGATATGAGTCAGATGGCATGTCAGACTTGTTTATATTCAACGTCCATTCAATTAATACTAATCATATCTTCAACGTTGAATGTACGTCTTAAAGGGACACACGGCAATCTTAATTTTTTGTAAAATTCGCGGCGTCCCGTTTGTTTAAATAACAGAAAAACACAACGTTTTCTTTATTTATTATTTAAAACAATGTTTCTCGTCATATAAATACATATTACATTTGTTAATATGTGACAGGTCAATACAATTTTTACATTAAACATTGAAAAAGTAATACACAAATCATACTTACTATACACTCCTACAACTCACCCATTCACTCTGACGCCCAAGATGTCTCACACATTCACTCTGGCACACGTATTTGCCCTGTTATAATGATTTAACTATTCCTATTACATAACATTACTATTTTAAGTTTTAATAGTTTACATGTTATGTCCAATGAGGATGGACATAACATTTATACTCGTTATGCATTGCAGTACTGCGAATAATAAATGCTTCCCTAACAAACCTAGATAACCTAAAAAGCTCTTGCTGGCTTGAAGATTGTATCAGTTGAATAAAATCAAAAACACTTAGATGTCTGTAATAATATTGTTTAACATTTAGCTTACGTAATTGTTCGTACAACGGACAAATTAAAATAAAACGATATTCGTCTTCTAAGTCAGTACTATTACACAATATACAATATCTTTGATTTATATCAGTTTTATTTTGTGAATATCTGCCAGTTTCATTTGTAAGTCTGTGGGAGGATAATCTTAACTTCGACATGGCAGTTCTTAATTTCAATGGCAATATATCTATACACTTCATATGAGAATGAGGTTTTAAAATGTCTAATAATAATAGTATACAAACATAATACTCGATTATTTTCGACATCATGTTTCTATTTCTGAGCAAAACCATCTATTAGGTTTTGTTTAATCAATAAATGAAAAGTGTTTATATCAATACAAGTTGGGTCGTTCCAAACATAATTATAGCCACAGTCAGTTAGAATGGTTTTAACATTGCTTGCCCAATTCTTCATTCCTCTTTCACAATCTCTCAGTATCTTTATAAAAAGTTGATATTAAAATGTTCTCTGAATCGACCATCTTATGTTATTATTTTACATACCTTAAATATACAATGGGTATCTACCTAGTTCTCAATAAATACCGGCATTACTAGTAGACGTTTTAACTCTTAACAAATATTTACAGAATTTCAAATGTATTCTTTCGATCTCCTTTGACTTTGTAAAACTCCAAATTTCTGACCCATAGCTTATTATAGAACCATCGAACGCATCTATATATATATATAGTATAAAGCACATTGATTTTGCATATTACTAACTGTTGATTACATTTCACTGATATTCAAATATGTGGTAGAATAACGAAAAAAGGTTGAAAACTCAAAAGTGTATTTAAATATATGCAAGCAGGTTTAACGTCAGAATGATACTGGATTAATACAATGAGACGTTAATTGTAATGATTGATGAAAACTTCACGAATGCCGTGTGACCCTTTAATGTGGTATAGGATCTGGTTAATTGTAACATGTATTACTTTAATGAGACTAATAACTATATCGTACATAATATGTGTTGTGTGTTGTATTTAAAGGAGATAAACAACAAACAATTCGTTTTCGTTGGATGTATTCATTTATCTTTTTTGTTCATTGTCTTTTATTTTAAACGTTTGCTTTATGTGCATGTTCTTTTACGCTATGTAAGCATATCACCCCAAGAAACTTCGTTGTACAAAACATCTTAATAATGTGTTGATTAGTGCGTGCCACATATCATTCTTTCTAATTATTATATTATGTTTTGCAACAAAGACACGTTTTGCTAATATCATTAATCTCGTCGGTAAATAAACGAATTTACTTGATTTGAATACTTGAGCAGATTATATTTACAGTGGGAGGTAATTTTCAATTGAACAAAAAAACAGGCTATAGCCAATATAAAATAAGGCCAATATATATTTATATGTTAAAGTTTTCTGTAATCATTTTCTCATGCCCTCTAACTCCTTCACCTCAAAATTTGTTAAAGGGACTCTACTCTACTCTACTTTTAGTTTAACCATACTCATCATAAGACGGGTGTTTGATAATCTTAGTTAAGCTTATAAGAGAGAACGGGTAAGAAACTGGCTGGGGGGCGTGGTGTGGTGGGGGGACTGGCTGGGAGTGGGGGTGGGGGGTGGTAGGGGGCTAAACAACAATTTAATTAAGGCATACAGGAAGTAAATCACTGTGGTATTCATGCCTGGTGTAGTCGAAAGGAGTTCCCAAATATATAATCCCTAACTTTTTTGGTGATAAAAGGCATTCTTCAGTATTTAAGGCCTGTTTTTCTGGCTGAAATGACTTTATTGACTTGTTTGTGATAGCTAAGATCCATTTGCATGGTTGTATGATGATTTTATTTATCAACTTGAAAGTTTTGAAAGTGAAAGTAGAACACATTTAAGAGGTGCCGAATGAATGCGGTTTGTTCACGGTGTCAACAAAGAACAGAATTTTATTTTCTTATATGCCACACGACCCCTACTATTCTCAGCAGTTTTCTAGAGAGGCAGGTCTCATGACTAAGAATATGTAAGTGAATCTTAGTTTGAACTTCATTTTGAAAAATGGCTAACTAGAAAGCTTGGACAATATTGCATTGGACTCAATGAGATTTGATTTACTTCCGGTACACCTTAACAAAAATGTAATAATATTTACAGCTGATATAATATTTTTAGCAACAAATCTTTTTGGGGATGAAACATATGCGTTAAGTAAAAGATCAGTTATTGACGAGAGTCTTGAAAAAGTGGTATACACCAACGTATGAAATAAATCAAAATAAATCGAATGCTTAAAGTTCTCCGGCCATGTTTTGTTTCATGAACTTGTTTATGTGTATTTAAATCGAAATCAATACACAATCATAGATATTTACAATTCACACATTGCAAATCATCTGTGAAAAGCGAGAATACGATTTCATTTGATGACGTAGAAAACATTGAACAGGTAAATTAATCCACAGGTATATGTATTTATCAATTATCTGGCAATAGTTCAAAATTCAATTCAGATTAACCTCATTTCCCCGTGCAGTCACGCAGTGGTAAAAGTAGTATCTACGTCATGCAAATAATACTTATTTCTACATACAACTTAGTAGCGGTTTTCAATATATTTTTCTCTCCGGGACTATCAAAAAAAAATCATATGTTTAAGAGTTAAATTTTTTAATTTATAATACTACAAAAAGGGTGGCCATTCATCTTTAAACCAAAATCTTAGATAATATAACATTTCATTTAATTAATAGTAGAAACATACCTTGTTCTGTCTCTTACAACAGTTTCACCGCTGTTAAAGCTGAGGTACAATACTTCGTTTTCAACTTCCTTGATGCTTTAACATAATGTTCAACAATTACACTAATCATTATAATTATACTGTCGTATTAGTGTCCTGCTTAGTTTTACTTACTCAATCAATTGAATATTAAAGCACGCAGCTTCTAAATAACATGTTGCATTAACCTTTTCATTATCATTAATAATCGTTTTGGTATATCATATTCAAAAGTATAATCCAGTCTAATTTACAAATATAGAAATGAAATGATTAAATAGCTAAAATCAACACCTATCATGTGATACTGATGTTATCAGCTTATCAAACAAATTAAATATCATTGATAGTGTAAGATTTTTACAGAGGCGTATCTATTTGAGGCTGGTCCGATTTGTTTACTTTAAAGTAAACAAAGACAACAACAACAACACTGACTTTAATGTATACAAATGATAAATACAATATAATCATATCCTTGGTTTATCCGTTGCTTAAACCAGACACACTCTAAAGTCATGTTAATTAAATTAATGTTGAGGCCCATAGCAGATATATCAACGGGGTTGTCGCAGCATAACCGTACGTTTCGTGCACGCTTCAAAAGATGACAGCACCAGAGTTATCAAGCGGTCGTCGGTTCTGACAGTACTTGACAACGTCAAACACCCATTTACATCTCGCCACTATGCTTTCCTCGTTGATTGTTTAATGGCCGGACAGACTGTTGACCTTATGATGATGTCTACCTTAATCATCAATGGACGGTTAATGTTTGGTTGTCTTCAATCTTGTCTTGTCGTACTCTTATTGGTTTGTTCTCCTGTAGCTTCGGCTTCTGCCAAGTCATTGGAAACTTTCATTGTGGCTTTCATGGCTATTTTATATCCATATATACATGATCATATATATTCTAAACTTGTATTGCCTATTAATGCTGCCTTGTTTGTTAGTGAATATAGCCTGGTGTGGATTTATTTATATACACTGTCCCCTTTTATTCGGATGACACTAGGGGGGTAAGAAGGAGGTTTGGTGCACCCGCATTCCCTTTTCGAGGTGTTGCACCTTATATTATCTCTCATGCCGTAGCCCTATTGTCGACCCGTTTGTGTTTGTGATATCACATTCTATGCTTATTAACATTTTAATTGTTTGTTTTAATGCGTGTTTTGGTTGGCTGTCTTTTGTGAAAGCTGCATGCCCTGTTTGAGGTTTTGCACCTTATATTATCTCCCATGAAGAATAAAACCGAGTCTGCTACTTTTCTATCTTGTTTGTTTTTGTTGCTTCCAAGGGATATCCTTTACAGAATTTATTTTATACGTACCTTTGCGGCATGAGGAAGTCATAAGGCCATGGCTTAAATATCAAAATACGTCCTTTTTACAGTTTTAAGCTCATTTGATCCGTAGGCTTAAACGACTGCTTCTCATAAGCTTCTTCGACGAGTTTTCCCAAACTTCACATCCTTAGGTACATGTAACTGGTAACTTGTCGGAACCTTAAAAAAACCAAAAGAACCACTGAACATATTTTAACCGCCATTTTTTTATATTAAAGATCGTCAATACATAGACTATCAAGTGGGTTCAAATGAAGTCCCCGGGGTTAACAATAGCCGCGCCCCGGGATTAAAAAATGTATGTTATGAGATTTTGCATGTTTTACCTAGACATATAAGGAAGACATTCTATGAAACCACAAGGCATAGAACTCTCATATAAAGCATGACACGGATAAAGCGTTTGCTCCTTTACCAAGTTTGCTCCAATGGTAACCCTGGGTTGAAATCTGGTCCCACCCATTTACTTATCATCAAACTGGGAATAACCTTGCGTTTTATATATAATTTATTAAATATGTCCCATAATGTGTAAATTACAATTAAATGTTGGGTAAGATATAGGCAGATACTTATGAATTAACTGATTGTGAGATTTTGATAAAGTATGACATCTTTATCTGTACAGCAACTTCTAGTTGACGAGATACAATCGTACATAGATGAAGCGCCGGTCGACGACGAATGGATGAGATCATAGCTTTAAATAGTCGAACTAAAATCCATATTTTGAAAGAGTTCATAACATCTGTAGGTGTATATCTTAAAAGGATAAATGCGTGATAAATCAAGGTCATCAGAAGGTTCGCAAATCGAGATTACATCTCAAACCTGATAAATGACAAGGCAAGTTTGTTTGGTGTTAAACGTATTTTTTTCATCATATGTTAGGCTATGTTTGATGATCGATTTGTAGTGTGGATCCAGAAAATCCATTCTTTCTAAAGTAGGACCAGCACTGTATAAATCGTCACTTTCTCACTTACAAGTCGAGCACTCAGTGGGATTCGAAACAGCAGCGGCGAGAACTGAGAAACTCAACGTCTTTCCCTCTCGACCACGGAGACATTTAGGAGAAGATGTAACAAGGACAACATAAACAAATCAAATTGGAAGGTATATATTACATATGTACTTTAGCATTGCTTGTTTATAGTACGTAAAGCAACTGTTCGAAACCTAACAAAAGGTCCAGCTGAAAAGTAATATATTTCAAATTTGCACAAACTCTAACTGTTTTGGATGCTAGTTTAATGATTTCAGATGATATAAAGTAACACGCAATAGGTCTAATGTAATCTGTTTAAGAAACAGTAAGATGTATAAACATAAATATACCGTAGTTTTTATAATTGACCTGCATTTAATTACTCCTTCTATAGTATGTTTACTATGCATACACTAACAAGATTCACTGAAACATGCGACGAGTTTAATCTAATGTTGTTAAAACGTCTTACCCGACCCATTTGTCTTTAATAGTTTTATATGTATGTTTATATTTCTCTGTATTCAACTATTGACAATAAAATATGTTTAATGACAAACACCCCTAAAATGCAGAATATCAGAAATACGATTTTACACCCATGCACAATGTTTAAACTGGACATACACTATATATTTGTGTTTGTTTGCTGTATTTTGTGTCTTCAAATGTTATGTAAGTCCTGTCCATTAATTTATATATCTGATCTACCAAAGCATATTAAATATTAATTTTAACCGATAGTGTCTTATCAACTTGATTTTCAAATGCACTTCACATACACAAGTAGTGTATAAAGAAATATATAAAGATCGGACAGGGAGAGTAGCATTCAAGGATGACAGTCAACCACAAAACACAGAAACAAACACGCATACAGACAAACAAGAAGGCAAAAGTAAAAATAAATGCAAACAACATCACAAACACAAAAGGGTTGACAATAGGGCTACCGCCATGGAACGGTCAGTGGCAATGTAGGCCACTGGGGGTTTAAACCGGTTCTAGGGTGCACCAAACCTCACACTTACCCTACTGTCATCCCATTAAAACAGGACAGTGTAAATAAAGAAATCCCGCCATGATCTAATATCTAACCAACAAGGCAGCATCAATAGGCAATATAAGTAAAACACAAATATGCTCGTGTAAATATAATACAAAAAAACAATAGCCTAGAAAGCCACAATGAAAGTACTCAGTGACTTTGCAGAAAAGATACAGCATTCATTTTACCATCAATGTAATGGTATTGAAACTCTCCTTCATTTGGTACCAAATATCAACACTCACAATGAGCACATAATTGTTAAAACGCGTTAGTGACAGAACTTATTGAATGACCCTCGTAATATAGAACACATTTTGTCGGAAACAGTGAATTTACAAAGTATTTGTAAGCATTTTCGACCGGACCCTACTGGTTTATTCACTTGTTTCTCTGGGATAACTTGCTATGTGGCTTTCTAGGATTTTCTTATATTCATATATACATGATCATCTTTATGTTAAATTTATATTGATTCTGCTTAGTTTGTTAGAGGATATAGTCCTCTCCAGTTAGAAACTGGTTTAAACCTCCAACGGCTTTTTGCCACTGTCCGTTTCAAGTCGGTTTGAACTGTCGGTTTGTACACCTAATATCAGTAATTACACCTGGATATGGTGTTTTATGGTTAGAAATGCTTGTGAATAAAGCGTTTTCTGTTTGACTTTTATATCTACATTTATAAATACATTACAAATCACAATTATCTCGTCATAACTCTAAATGGATTGATGCACACGATCTGAAACCCATATTCACGATTGTTTGTCCAGGGTTAACTTGAACTGTCGGTTTGCCCTTTATGCATGTCGTTTGGTCTTTCCAATCCTTTTGTATTGGTAATATCAGATAGTAAAAAATAGTAAAAGCCAATCTCAACAAAACAGCTTTTCTTTCTTTTTGGAAAGGTTAAGTTGTGTAGTGTCCCCTATGTATTAAGACAATAATTTCAAGCGCGTTGCACTTTATGGATCAGCGAAATGCAAATTACTTCATTGTCAACTGTGTTCACCTTTCGATGTTGATCTATGATAATACAGTTACCATTTCTCCTATGTTGCCGTTCATTTCGTTCTGCCAGCCTTCGTGAGAAATTATATTCTTTCGTTAAGATATTATAAAACCCTTGACAATATTCACTGTTCACATTCGCTTGTGATTCACCTACTTATAGTAAGAAGCACAATCATTTAAGTACCCCAACGTCGTTTCAGTCGACAGGATGAAGATTAGAGAAGACCCACTTTAAACAGGTAATCAACTTCTGTTTAAGCGGTCGTTTCACTGTCAGCCGCATACTTCGAGATATCAATATGGAAGTTGGACGTCTGCATACCAATGTAGCTGTACTGTATATACGTGTCAACCCCATATTACAAAAAAACAAATATCTTTCATTTTAATGAGAAATATGTGTCGCTTGGGTTCAATATTGTCTGCAAATAGGACAGCATCACTAAACAATGTGTACTATATATAGCTACTGTTGCAGACATACATTAGGACAAGAAAAAAATAGTCGTGTCGACCGACCCTATATTTTGTCCCGACCCGGACCGTTTTTTTCCCTGTTTCAAAAAAAATAAATTCATCCTTCATATAAAGGCTACACTATTACTGTCACCGGTTCTGTATGTATTTTTCCTAGCAACACAATAAAAAAAGTAAAATATATTCTTCGGCTCACACGACTAATGTTTATAAAATTAAAGTGATTTTATTTCATTGTATGTTTTACAATATTGATGATTTTCTGTTTTCTTGTCTTGTACGTTCCTCTATTAAAAATAGCATTCTATTCAACTCCGTGGTGGTCCTGAGTGAAATCTTGATTTATTGAAATTTATATTTGGTGTTGTCATGTTATTATGTTTTATATATTATTACGAGAAATCATGAATTGATTAGAAAGTTATATCATGTATCATTGTTTTATTTGTTTTTAATTGAAATGATTTTTATGACGAATAAAATGAATATGCTTCAATCCACTTATTTAACATATTTAATACTTCCAGTTTTAGAATAGCAGTTGCGTGTATTTTTTATGTACGTTGCATGTTTATATTCCAAACAAATTCATGTTTGTTCTGCTCTGTGACGTTTCTTTTCCATCTTCATGTGATGAGTTCAAAGTCCATTTTGGAGCAATTTTAAATTATATATATATTAATATAATACATGTATACATCCTTGAGGCTCTCAAAATCAGAGTTTAGAGATGTTTTCTGGTTGTAATTTTTTACCTGCGTGTAGTAGTCTACCTACATATCCTATTTTATTTAAGCAGGAAACCTGAAACACGACTATTTTATTCTGGCCTTAGAGTTATAAACGATAGAGAAAATAGCCCAAGGACAAGTTTAAAAACATTTCTGTCAGTCATGACATCGCAGATTTATCAAATTCATATTGCTATTCGTGTAATTGCTTTCGCGGTTTGAGTAACTCCGCAGGCATGGACTTAAATATTTGAAACAAAGGTTTACATTTCGGGCACATGTCGTACGTGTATGCGGCGTGAATTGAATCTAGACAAGGTTTTAGAAGTAATGACGTTAGCAACTGCGCCGCAGAATTAAGATCTGTACATACTCGACATGTCTGATACCATTTTGAAAGTTCATTAAAGAATAAGTTCTGAGCTGTCAACCATTCTACCCAGGAAGATGTTATTGAGGCCTTTAATGACACCTCTCGTGATCTGGATGATATATTAAACATTGACAACCCTTTCTGTTCTACTATGGTTAATAATATATACCCTAAAGAACGTCACTTAACAAAGCTAATATTTCTGATACTAACTCTTCTTTTCTTGAGTTACATCTCTCCATTGAAAATGGTGAAATAATTAGCAAAATATATAAAATGTTATCATCATATCCCTGATATTCTTTCCAAATATAAAAGTAATTTAAGAACTCTTCTGCGACAAGGACTATCACAACCTGACTTCTATGGTGACGTTATTTACAAACTTCGTAAGATCCTCGGCCATGATCACTTTCGTACTATCTTTGTTAAACTTGTTAAAAGGTTTATCAAAAGAGGTTATTACCCTATCATTTTGCAACGCACTGCATGCTTGGTGGTGGACCCATTTACAGTTCGCCACAAAGCTTTCCTGTTTAATTGTGCGATGACCAAACAGGCTGTGGACCCTGTGATGACGTCTACCTAAAGCCCAAACGGACGGTGACGTTTGATGTTTGTCTGCAGTTTTGTCTTGTCGTGCCCTCAATGGTTGAATTGTGTGACTTCGTTAGGGTTCAATCAACTAATATTTGGACAAAATAGGGTTACGCCAATTACAAGAGATCTTACTGAACAAACATTGAACACAAATTTATTTGTCTCTTAAGTCGAACTAGGATAATTCTGCCATATTTTTAATCGGAAGTCTCACGTTCTTATAATCATTAATACATTACGTTTAAGCTGAAACGTACAATATATTCTCCGACCATCATTGTCTGTAGGTTTCGCCCTTTAATTCGAAAGCGGAACTCTATAAAGCAATGAACAATGTTAGCAACAAGTATACATTTCCCAGTCTCCGTAGCCGAGTGGTTAACGACGTTGAGTTGTAAACCTTCGCCTCTCACCGGTGCGGGTTCGAATTCCACTGGGAGCTCGACTTGTAAGTGAGGAAGTGTCGATTCTTACTGATGGCGGGAGGTGTACAGTACTTGTTCTACCCAGGGAAAGTGGCTGGCCTGCTTCCACCACAAAACATCTACCGTCATATATAACCTTACATGTGTTGAAAATGACGTAAAACACCACACAACCCAAACCAAAAGCCTTTCTCAGTTGCGTAGTCTAGTGGTAGAGCGCCGAACTCATAATCGAGAGGTCATGGGTTCGATCCCCCGTCGCGGCCACGTTATTTATCCTTAAGCAAGATAATTAATCCACATTGCTTAGTACTGGTTCTACCCAGGAAGCCATCGAGAGTGATTAATCTAAGTCGCAAGAACTTGTTTCGCAATCGATGTAAAATAAATATGTTTAAAACATTACACACATTTTGTAATCCGACTAGGTATTTAACCTCTTGAAATGCATATTATTTTTTAAAATATCACCGCTGGTAAATAGTTAGATATTGATATGGTATCACATTTTAAGTTTCTTGTAAAATATTTAGGCTCGGTATCAGAGACCGCATCGTGGCCTAGGGGTAGAGTGTCCGCCTCGCTTGCGAGAGGTCATGGGTTCAATCCCCTGTCGGGTCATACCAAATAATTCATATAAATGGCATTATTAGCTCCGGTAAATGACGTCCGCATATCAAGGGTATTTCTAAGATTGGCCGGCCCGGTGTCAGTATAATGTGACTGGATGGGGTATCATTTCGTGAGTTTACGGCGTAGTATTCCAGTTTATTATATTATGTATCTCACATAAAACGCCCATGCTCAATCCCCATAGACAACAATGTGTAATTACTTACTATCTGACGCGAGGGTGATAGTACAGGATGATAATAAATCGTAGGGTGATAGTAAGACAATTATCACATGCGCAACTTTTTGATAAAAAGTTGTTTTTGAAAACAAATCAACAAAAACATGGCAAAGTGAAATATGTACTGAAAATGAACCTTATTTTGGACCGAGCGGATTTCGGTGTAATAAAATAAATTCACATTCATGAGACGGTGATAGTAAGAATGTGATATGTATATAGTGATATGAATGAAATATTTTTAAAAGGGACATGAATCCCAAACAAAACATTTAAAGGCTGTACGCAACTTCAAAGAATGTATATTAACTTCTTATAAATAATCAAAATGAAATTTCATAACTTTCATGAAGCTTTTGTGAAAACGCTAATCCAAAGTACGTGCCCGTGTTAAATAAAGCAAGTCTGTTTTTTAGATAACCTGAGCCGAAGGTTCAATGTGATCGATTGGGATCACTCTTCTTCCGTCGTCCGTCCGTCTTCGTCGTCGACAACTTCTCCTCAGAAACCGCTTGGCCAATTTTGACCACACTTCACATGAATAATCCTTAGATGAATGACTTTTAGATTTGTTAAAATTAGATCAGCGTGTCATCCAAGATGGCCGCCATTACCATATATGGTTGAAACCTTAAAAACTATTCTTCTCAAGAACCGCTGGACAGATTTCAACAGTTTTTCTTTTAAAATAATCTAGACTATCTAGTTTGTTCAAATGAAGTCCCCGGGGTCAAAAATTGCCATGCCCTCGGGATCCAAAGTTTGTATATTGAGATTTTGCATGTTTTTCATAGACTTAGGAAAAAAATCTTCTTCTCTGAAACCAAGGCACAGAGCTTTCATGTATTACATGTAGCATGAGCTTATTGTCCTCTACTAAGTTTGTTCAAATGGTGACCTTGGGGTCTAATTTGGCCCCGGGGGTCACAGTTTTACATAGACTTATATAGGAAAAATATTAAAATCTTCTTCTCTGAAACTGCAAGAGCCAGTTGTTTAATATTTTGCATTTTCTATAAGCTTATGGTCCTCTATCAAGTTTTTTCAAATAGTGACCCTGACGTCAAATTTGGCCCCGCCCCGGGGGTTACGGTTTTACATAGACTTGTATAGGAAAAACAAAATCTTCTTCTCTGAAACTACAAGAGCCAGAGGTTTAATATTTTGCATCTACTATAAGATTATGGTTCTTTACCAAGTTTGTTCAAATGATGACCGTGGGGTCACATTTGCTATTATAGGAAAAAAACTGAAAAAAATATTCTTCTCTGGAACTAAAAGATCCAGAGTTTTAATATTTTGCATTTGCTATAAGATTATAGTCCTTTATCAAGTTTTTTCAAATGATGATCCCGCCCCGGAGGTCACAGTTTTACATAGACTTGTATGGGGGAAAAACAAAATCTTCTTCTCTGAAAATACAAGAGCCAGAGGTTTAATATTTTGCATTTACTATAAGATTATGGTTCTTTACCAAGTTTGTTCAAATGATGACCGTGGGGTCACATTTGCTATTATAGGAAAAAAACTGAAAAAAATCTTCTTCTATAAGACCTATATAGGAAAACTACAAGAGCCAGAGGTTTAATATTTTGCATTTACTATACTTTTATGTTCATTTAACAAGTTTGTTCAAATGGTTCAAATGGTGACCCTGGGGTCATATGTTTTACATAGACTTGTATAAGGAAAAACTTAAAAAATCTTCTTCTCTGAAACCACAAGGCACACAGCTCTCATATATTATATGTAGCCCTGGGGTCACATTTGGCCCTGCCCCAGGTGTTACACTCTAGGATCTTCATTTTGTATCTGATATTTACCAATCTTTGTCAGTGTCTTTATATCAATGTTGTTTACACAACAGAGGCCACATTTCTTGAACAATCTTAACCAAACTTGCACAGATTGTATATGACCATAAGATTTCGAAGAAGTTCTATAATGTGCCATTACTCAGGTGATTGATTTAGGGCCAAAATGGCCCTCTTTTTTATATTTAAAATTAATACATTGTAAAGAGTTTAAATATCTATATGCTTAAAACTTTGTCAGAACACATGATTGTAATCAACTGTGAAAGATGTAATGTTTGCAAACATTGTTTTAAATGAGTTTGTTTATACATTAAAGGATGTTTCCGTCGCAATTGACGATAACAGCGCGGGTTTTTGGTTGCGCATGAATTAAATAAAAAGAAAGATATACTTAAGAATAACTTAAAAGTGAAAGATAACAAATAAAATAATTATGGACAGGAAAGGCAAAAGAAAGACATTTCTTAGTCGCCAATTGAGTGAAAAGCACTTCATCATCAGTCCTGTCTGATTACGGTAGCGGCCCCTTTGCATTCACCCAACCAACCTAGACTCATTAGAAACCTAACAAACACTCAGCTAGGACTGGGTTTAGAATGAAGGTTTGGAACGCTCCTGTTTGTAAGATATCAAATCAGGTACCTGGTCCACAGAGGCTGGTAGACTATTTCCAACGACTAACATATTTTTGGGAAACAACTAAATTTGAGATAGTCGCTAGAAGAAGATAAGAGAGTGATTCGATCTGGTTCGAGATAATGCACTTTTCAAGAACTCAGATGCTTTTATGTCCGGAAGATCGCCAATCTTCTTATAGAGCATGGTGAATTGGCTTGTTGTTGACTCAAGGGTTTCCTATTCCACACTGCTCGTGTTTCTATAGCGGTTTGGTGATGTACCGTGCCGCCCGATGCTGGACCACCTCTACTTTCTTGATGTGTTCTTGTGTATGAGGGCTCAAAATGTTAGAACAGTATTCTAGTGTGTCTTACTATGGAAAAGTATACCGCGGATTTGTTCTTTGGAAATCCTCAGGTTCCTTCTCACGAATCGTATTGTACTGTTCGCCTTCTAAACTGTTTTGTCGATGCGGAGGCTCCAATGTATGTATTTTCTGTCATGTCTGTCTTTAAATTTACACCAAGGTACTTTGAAGAATCCGCGGGTTCGAGGACTTGAACATCCACTGTGTAGTTTGAAACTACAGGTGAACTTGAAATAGTTACTCTGACGGGATACATTGTAAGCTTGCTTCCAATGGACCTGGCAAAAGGGTGAAATACAGAAGTTTTATATATTAAAGGTAACCACAAAACAACATTGTATCGAGTTGTTCAAGAAGTTTCATGAATATACATTGAACGGTCTTGGAGTTGTGTTGCATAATTAAGACACTGTGACTGACGGATGGAATGACGGGCGAACCTCATGTGTATACACTCCACTTCCCGCACATAAAAACATTTGGAATCATTATATACAAACCGTTGACCTGAATCCGGGGAGAGAAAAGGCATAAACTTGATCAGTTCAAAAATGGATTGTCAAGATTCTCATTTGCGTTTCTGGAGACGAAAACTGTTTGAGGTTAATTTTAGTAAAGTCCGATTGCTCTAAGGTTTTATTCCGTAAGATTGTTAAGCAGACAGTAGCATCCCTATAAAATTTGATCAAATCGAAATTGCTGTATTTTAATCTTGTCATTCAAGTGAATAATCAATGGTTACTATACTGAAAGGAAAAAAGAAACGAATAATGGGTATTTCCGCTATATATTACATGCCTAATATGCTACTGCTAATCGAATGGTACAGGGCGACATTAGGCCTGTCCTTTCGGAAAGAAGGTTTAAACAGCAACGAACACACCAATGGTTACCCCTGTAAAGTTTCGTTATCGAGATAATGCGCATTTGGCTTAAGCATGTGAGCACCCTAGAACCAGTTTAAACCCCCAGTGGTCTACTTTGCCACTGACCGTTCCAAGGCAGTAGCCCTATTGTCAACTCTTTTGTGTTTGTGTTGTCGTTTGCATTTATTATTACTTTTGCCTTCTTGTTTGTCTGTTTGCGTGTTTGTTTCTGATTTTGTGGTTGCCTGTCCTCCTTGAATGCTACTTTCCCTGTCCGATCTTTTTATATTTCTTTAGGCGTTAAACGTTGCAATCTCTTAACATTAAACACTGAATTGGCTTGACTTTTTCCAGCGAAACTTCAACTTATGAATTTCGTGTAACAAAGTATACTTCGATTAAAAGTTCTACTACATTAAAGAGTTGTCCTTTCTGTAATTAGTTGTAGCTCCTTTTTGTACCAACCACGTTGAGATATATCTGGAATATTACGTGGAATTGTGTTTGTATAATAATGTATTATAGCCAATTTTTTGATTATGCGGTTCATTTTCCTTCCAGTATATGTTATATTGTTCAGTAATTCCTGATACAATTATCTTTCGTAAATAGATACCATCAACATTGTCATATATGCACCCAGTAGAATAAAAACATTGGGTCATTATCTAGTTATTTTTAAGGAGAACAATTGTATCATTATATCTAAACTGGAATGGAAGTATGCACAGATTTGGAGAGATGTAGAATGGTATTTATAGACGGCAATAAGGCAAGTTATAAACAGCCAAACAATAAATATATTTTGATGATTGGTAATACCTTTTAAACATAGGTCCAGTTTAGGTTCAAAATCAACGAAATTAGTGTATAGTGTTTGTAGGTTGAATACCAGTGTTCGTATTTGATAATCTTCTTCACATTTGTTTCACTTAGATAAACCGTAGGGTCAACGCGAAACTATTTGCAGCCTGGTCTTTATTTATATAGTTACAACAGGTTTGCGTTAACTGTCTCGATAAAATATGCATTTTCGCATTTATTTGAGACTGTTTGTCACACTTAATGCCACTATGATAATTAACTTGGATAGTTGACACATCATCAATAATTTACGTAAGCCGCAGATATTGGTTTATCAAGGATTAATTGTTAAGGATTCTGTGTTTGCTTTGCTAAACAATTATGAAATACCACAATTATGAAGGACACATATATTTTTTTATCCTATCATGTTAGATGTAAGTGTGTATTATGCATTCTGGGTTTGAAAAAAGATGAAGGAGCAATGATTTTTAGTAGCACTCTCTGGTGTAAGTTTGACCCCTTAAACAATAATACCGTGAATAATTTAAAAGTACCTCTGATCATTTTAAAATATTAAATATTACTAATCAATAAATAGGTAAATTTAGTGTTTATCGTGAAACTTCCCTGTCTCTGTTTATCAGACCGCGATTGGCGCAATCTTGTCGGAATTGATTTGTCAAAACAACGCGGCCTTTAGAGATAAAACATCTCAATATAGTGTCCATCTAGATAACTTTATGAAACACACTTGACAAGATGTTAGTTACTTTGCCGCAACGTTAACTTTACAAATTGTGTTAGGCTTTAAAATTTGAAATATAAAGGAGATGGCTGAATCTAAATGAAGTATGTCTTTAAGAGCTGAATTACTCTGTGTAGTGTTGCTTAGTTATTTTTATGGTGAGTATTTCGACGTTTTTTTGTTATAACAATTTCATAAATGTTGTGTTTTTTTCCCGAACATTCACATTTATGCTCATTGTTTATTCTGGGAAGTAACTAACAAGGACTAGTCAGTGTAGTGTCGATATATGCCACGATGTGACTGTTTATTCACAAAAGTGTGAAGGATGTTTATCGTTAAATAATAGTCATGTAATATTGCAAAGATCATTTTTGTCACTTGCTATTTGAAACATAGCTTTTAAATCATTTGTGTTAATTGCTGTTTGAAACATAGCTTTGGAAATTTTAGCTAATAAGGTTGATGATATCCTGTTTTGGTTTGAACTAAAATCGTTGATAATCATGAATGCATATGGATATTATTATTATTATTATTATTATTATTATTATTATATTACTATTATTATAATTATAATTATTATTATTATTATTATTATTATTATTATTAAACATGTTTAAATATAACAAAGTGGTAATATTATGTTTAGCTCTACTGATAAACGATCAACACGGGTGGGTAGGTGGGTGAGTGAGTGAGTAGGTAAGTACTAATGACTGAAACTGCGGGCCTAGCTTGTACTATTTTTACTGATTTAATTACACTAATATATATCCGGTAAGCTATACATATTAAATCGTTGTATAACAGAAAAGACAGAACAGAAGCATGATTAC
This sequence comes from Cyrtodaria siliqua, assembly GCA_037043455.1. NCBI lineage: Eukaryota > Metazoa > Mollusca > Bivalvia > Adapedonta > Hiatellidae > Cyrtodaria > Cyrtodaria siliqua. The sequence continues at coordinate 59,198 of JAWPHD010012622.1, forward strand.
GCGTTAACAACAGTTTTACAGGCTGATTCTCTTTAAAGTCAGGAGTGAATCAGGCAAATAATCTCGCAACAAATTTTCGCAACCGACGTAGCGGGCGATATATTCAGATCACATCTTGGTGTTTCATTCCTCAATGGGGAAAGACTTAGTAAATGTTGTTATACTGTGGCAGGTCATGTCATCACTAGTAACTTTGATATTACAGATAAACGTTTTCGACATTTATTTTCTAATACGAAGTACAGCTTGCTTTCAATGATTGATTATAATGCCTGTCATGCACAGATCGCCAAAGCCATTGAGGATTTTAGTATAACATGGTGTCGTGGAGAACCTATAGACCTATGTTTTACACGCATAGAAACAACAACAATTTCAAAGATAAGTTAAAAGCAAGGTATATGACATCACAAACTAAAAGGGTTGCCAACATGGCTACCAACTTGGAACGGTCAGTTCTAAAAAGGTCGCTGGATTTTTAACCAGGTTCTATGGTGCACCAAACCCCACTTTTACCCCAGTGTCATTCCAATAAAACGGGACAGTGTAAATAAAGAAATCTCACCAGGATATATCCTCTAACAAACTAGGCAGCATTAATAGACAATACGAGTATAACACAAATATGATCATGTACGTATAATATGAAAAATCCTAGAAAGCCACAGAGCAAGTACTCGATGACTTGGCAGAAACCAGAGCAACACGAAAATAAATCATTAAGGGTACAACAAGACAAGAAGCCAAATACTTTGAGTGACTATGTATACTAATATACGACTTATTTTCGTAAGTACTTAAGGTTGTCGGTTGTTGGGTTCAGGGTCTTTCTTTGTATGGTATCAGTTAAAGATAAGTTACCACGCAGTTCGTTGCGCTAGAAATCTGTGTAGCAGTCGCTTGTTTTAAACTCCAAAATTTCAATAAACAGTGGAGAATTAGGAAATGACACGTTTTCACAATATTTGTTCTTGAAATAATTTTATTATGGAAAGAAAAATCAATCTCATATCTATCTGTATTTTATAACATGTATAAACAATTATTATCCATAACCGCCAGTTTACTTCAAGATACACTTTTAAAATATGATTCTGATTAGTATGATAAATCATGATAAAAATTTCCTTCAGCTCAGCATTTTGTAGAACTTGTATGTGACAATGTTACGTGTCATTTCTTTTAGAAAAAGTAAAATAAATTGTATATGTATGACATACTGTACTATAGTTAATAAAATAGATATCTATACACATACATTTACATTGTTTTTTGTTGTTGTTTCATATATATATTTTTGTTTTATTTAATTTGTTTAAGTTACCTTTCGTCATAGGTTGTTTCAGATGTAATATGACTAACGTTTCTGATTTTATAATCGGTTTCCCATAGTAATGGCATTACACACGTAGCAAATGCAATGGCATAACGATTCTGATAACTTGTTCTTATCTCGAAATTTAAAAACATAAAATAAGAAACAAGTCTTATTCACCGCTAGCAGTTGGAAAATTGAATTAAATTTGGTTCTAAGGCTCACCAACACATAAAAGGTTATATGGCACCTAGCATTTGGAGAAGAAGTATGCAAAATATGTTTTATGGAAGAAATCAACATATGCCAACCTTTATATGATTTACATTGTATGATCTTTTTATTTATTACTTTTTAATTATTTAGGTAAATACACTATAGCCGAAACACGCGAAAACGACCCTTCAGACAAAATTTTCACATTTCATGTTTTTTGATGTTTATGAAACACGGTGATTTTCTCTTTAAAAATCTCTTTATTTTATGTCGATATCTTAGTTAAAAATGTTTATCTCAATTTGAAAATTAAAGATCGTACTCACCATTAATTTTGACGTTGACGTCGGCGTCTTGGATGACGTCGTTGATTAAATAATTACAAAAAAAATTAAACAATTATCATTTTCTATAGCATCAACTAATTATATTAAGAAACATTCCCTTTGATATAATAATTAGGTAAAACACAAAAATGACAAGAAATTTGATTAGTAATTAATTGATTACCGGCCGACGTCATAAATTGTTACGTTATGACGTTGTCGTCTAAACGTCCGAAGGGACGTTTTCGTGTGTTGCGGCTCACTTTTATTATTCGATGTGAAACTTTTATTTATGAAAACAACGACAAATCCATAATATCTATCAGGTTTGCGAGTTCTGAAGATATGTCTCATGACGTATATTTATTCTTTTTTACGATCTTAATATTTTTACAATTTTTTCCTTAAATGTACTGCAATTAAATATCAAGTGTTAATCAGTTTTTTTTATTATATAGGTATGTATATTGTTTATTCTTCGGCAGAAACTGTGAAATTATGTGATTCTGATATTAGCTCTACGCTTACGGGATGCCGAGTTGTCCGTCGTCCGTCCATCCGTCGTCCGTCATTAACTTTTGTCTCGTTAAGACGATAGGGCCTTCATCCGATCTTTACCAAACTTTACCAGATTGTTAATGACAATGAAAGCTCGGAAAAGTAAGAAAACCTGCCATATTGGACCAGTGACAGCGGAATTATGGCCCTTGATTTTGGTAAAAATGCTATATTTTGCCTCGTTAAGACGATAGGGCCTTCATTTTTAATCCGATCTTTGCCAAATATTACCAGAATGTTAATGTCAATGTCAATGAAAGCTCGGCAAGTTCGAAAACCAGCCATATCGGACCAGTAACAGCGGAGTTATGGCCCTTGATTTAGTTAAAAATGTTATATTTTGCCTCGTTAAGGCGATAGGCCTTCATTTTTCATCCGATCTTTACCAAAATTACCAGATTGTTAATGTCAATAAAAGCTCGGACAAGTTCGAAAACCAGCCAAATCGGACCAATAACAGCGGAGTTATGGCCCTTGATTTCGTTAAATATGCTATATTTTGCCTTGTTAAGGGCCTTCATTTTTTCATCTGAACTTTACCAGATTTTTTGACTTTTTTTTTCTCTTTATTATTTTTATATTTCTTTAATATTTACTTTTTTATTATTATTTTTTATTTTATTTTATTTTTATTAACTCTACTGGCCAAGTTCGAAAACCAGCCAGATCGGAACAGTAATGGCGGAGTTGATTTAGTTAAAAATGCTATATTTTGCCTCTTTAAGACGATAGTCACTCGCTTCATTGATGTTATAGAGCCATATTATCCAGTAGAGGTACACGGGCCCTCTTGGGCCTCTGGTTTTAAATATCTGACCAGTTTATATTGCAGGCAGTAAGTTAAACAATTCAGTGTATTATATTACTTAAAGCTACAGAGTCTTTATTGTAACAGGTTATAACTCATAAATATGAATGAGTCACGTGTGAAGTAGTTTCAAATCGACAAACACCCCAAAAGTCGGTATATAAGCAAAAATCGATGCGTAAAATATCACATTTTTATTTAGCCTTCGAACAGGTAACATCGATAAATATACCGCTTCAGGATACAGATATGTGATAAAAAAGTAATTGCCCGGAACGGGATTTGAACCACAGACGTTGCGCTTGTATGATGTACGTTTATCCACTCGACCACGGCTATTTATTATTTTAACACTAGATAGGCATTACGTAATAACTAGGGCACACACAAATTTATCAAGTGCTAAATAACATTTCGAGATATGGTTGTTTTGGGGCGGAATATTAGTTTCATATTGATAACATATAATATTACACCAGGCAATGTTAATTTACACGTTCGATAATATGGACTGTATATTTATTGATTCATCTTGAGTTGCGTTCTTACCCGTTGACGGGCATTTGTTGATTTACATATATAGTTTATATTACTACCATATCATCCCTTAATTTTTAATGTTTTTATCTTTATATATTTACATTAATTTTTAATTAATACTTCATTTCTTCATCTTTCATCAGTTTTGCGCACAATATGACCTATTTATTTGTCGACGTGCCGTAAAACACCATTCATTTATTCATTCATTGAGTTGCGTTCAAATGGTTTAAATTATTTTGCCTCGTAATAAATGGTATAGTTTTTATACCATTTTCTCAAGAAGCGTTATAGCTCAGTGGATAGAGCACATGCCTTGCAATCAGAATGTCGTGTGTTCGAGTCCAGAAAGAGGCTTCTTGTTTTCCTTCTGTAAATCATAACGTTACCTGTATACAGGTACGATATGCACTGATCTTTGTCTATACAACAATTGCTGTCCTGCGTTATATTTGCTCGCTTAAATACTCGATTTCGACATAAGCTGGTGAACATGAAGTTACAAATAAAGACACGCCTATAAAGAAGAAATCGATTGATATAGAGACTATGTAGCTTTTAGCGATTTGAGTGTTTAGGCTTCGGTTTTACCTAAACACAGTTAAACTGTATTTACTGATGTTTAACAGAATTACACAGTGCTTTCGCATTTTAAAACTACAATAGCTAAAAAGAAATAGCTATACGGGAATATGTTTTATGCAAGCTGTCGGTGTTCGTGCAGTAAGTGTACTCGACATAAATTTTGTAATGAATTCTTACTATATAAAAGCTTCAAAATATTTATAATTTGTGTTTCAGTCACTGCCACGACGGAAACACGCACTTTTTGCAATATATCATCTCCTCAGCTGAATTGTGTAGGTTTTAACAAGGCGATTGCACTGTACAATGTCACATACGGAAATCTCGATCCAGGAGTGAATTGCTCCGACAACCAAACAGGTATGTCCGTATAAGTAATATTCTTCTTATATTTTTCACAAATATATTCCGTTTAATGTATTATAGTCTACTGTTTTATGTATAAAGGCAGTTTTCTCTTTTTAATAAGTAAATAGTTTAAGGCATGCAGAAAGATAAGATAAAGTCAGTGCATATAATGTGTACTTTAATATTTTCAGCGTTGTCGGGATAATGACAGAAGTTATAATTACTTTATAATTTACAATGAGTCTGTATTTTTAAACGTTAACATCTTAAAGTAGCTATGCCGCCAACAACAGCCAAATTTTACAAAATATGTACACCGTTTCGAAACCTACTGACGACGAGGTATATATTATATAACTTATTTTCAGATTATATAGACGCAATATAAAAACAAATTAAGAGTTACCAACTCATAATTCATTTAAAGCATATTCATTCACGGGTATCTTAATAACCTGTCAACTAAAATGAACTTGTAATCGGCACATCTACAATATTATATGATATGAACACATGGAGAGAGTTTTGATTAACAGTTTTGTAGTGTAATTTTACCGTTATTTGGCGGATGTAGTTTCTTTAAAGTTGTACGCATACATATTTAAACAGTATTATTTAGATGTAAATATATATTAAAATCAACTTTTTGGCATACTTTATTTTAAGAACTACCAACGACCAAATATAGTCAACCGTGGTATCGTAATCAAATAAATAGATTATCTGGACTATCATCTAGTTTCCTAGAGAAACCACCGGCCGATCTGGATACCTCCATAGGCTTCTTTATTAGCGCCAAGCTTGACTGTGTAAATGGTGAGAATACAGAGGGAGTATAATTTTGACTTATATTAATTCAAATAACAAAATGTGTAAAGAAATAGAGAATATTATGTCAGTGCCTTTTACTATCAAGTTTATTAGGCGAGTCTTAGAAAACGAAGAATGGCGAGGCTTATCATGTAGATTATCCACATTTTCTGTATGAATTACTATTATTACCTATTTCTCAGAATGTTACGCTTATCGAGGAAGCCGCCATGTTGTTGTTTTGTTTGTTTTATGACGTCAGGCAACGTTACGTGCATGACGTCAGATAACGTTACGTACAATAAACGCCGAGGGATTCCGCATTGATTTGCTCTTTTGATCAGTGCCTAATAAAGCAAAATGTATTAGGTCACCCCTTTATTAGGCAGAAAAGTGCATATCTGCATGATAAATCAGATTGATTTCATGCTTGGCATTGCCTTTTATGTTTCCTATGTCACTTTGGTGACTACAGAGAAATTTAAAGCTGTTGCTCAATTTTTAAGATTTTAAATTGGCGTATAAACACATTATTAAACCGACCAAACTCATTAAAGAGTTATTGTACAAGGACACTCATTATCTCAATACATGTAAAGTTAATATTATAAGCTAATGATGTAATGAAATGTTGATATGGCGTTGTAGTTTCTGCGAATGTTTGTCACGATCTTTTACTATTTAAGAAAGATGTAGGCGTTAAGAGTTAATCGTTCAGTTGTTGTTTTTTTCCGTCAATTTATTTCATAGTTGCTTAGAAACCACCTTCAAATATGCTTTAATGTTGGACAATTTTCAATGTTTTTTTATAAGTTTAAACAGTGTAACAGTGTAAATATAAACGGCCATGAAGGTTTCACAGGGAAACGGTTGTAAGAAATGTCATTGACAATGCTAACTTTATATGACTTATAAGATAATAAAGACTGCTCATTGTTTTTCCTTTATATGACATTCCAGGTTCGACGATCAGTGAAATATGCAAGGAGAGCGACCTCACTGGCAACCAGTTGTACGTTTGGAGCAATGGCTACAACACTGCCTATGACGTCCATTATGACCACAGTGACTGTAACTGTTCAATAATGTCAACGTCACGAACCGTCATCATTCACACTTACGATATAAATGTGACACACAACCAGAGTCTGACGTTGGAATATGAAAACGGGAGTATTGCAAAGGGATGGAGCTATTTCGACCCGTATCAGCGAAAAGAGACGATCAGTGTAACACCAAATGAAAACATGATCTTAACATGGCACAATGAACACACGACCTTTACATCGAGCAATCGAGTTACACTCGGAAATGAGAAGTTTTGGATTGGAATAGAGAGTATGTTTAATTTGCTTAGTCTGCTGTTGTTGTTTGTGACAGTGCAAAACCTCACTATTTGGACTCGATAAATATACAAATATCATCGCAATATTTGTATAGTTACCTGTAAAATTTTAATTCGTACTTGCAGTTTGTAATCCGTCCTTGGAGATTGTTCGATTTATTGTGTTTTGTGAGCTATCATAATAATACATATTTTATGAGACAAGATTAAAACAATCTCCCTTAGTTATACCCCTGCAAACGAAGTTTGAGGGCGTATGTAGGAGCCACTCGGTCGGTCGGTCCGTTCAAAATATTGTCTGCTCTATTTCTCCTTAACCCCGTTATGGGTTTTCAAGAAACTTTAGGAGGGCTGGCGTGGCGCATTCGGTAGCGCGGCGGATTATAACCGGAGGCCCAGGGTTCAATCCTCCGTGGTGCCACTGAGTTCCGTCGGTGTGTTCTTGGGCAAGACACTTTCCCTTAGCCTCGTCCGTCGAATGGGGACGTAAACCGGGCGGTCCCGTGTATCGGTCTATCATCCGAGCACGTTAAAGAACCATAGGAATCTATTCGATAATAAGAGTAGGGCAGGTTCTCGGATTCATATGTATCCTTCCCCTCTCTCTGGGGCGGCTCTAAATAACCTATACTGTGTTGATGAGCCGTTAAACAACATTTAATTCAATTCAAAAAACTTTATAAGAATCATCAGTATGAAGTGGAGATGTGCATATCATGGACTCGTTCCAGTTCGATGACTTTTCCTTTGAAAATGTTGACACAACACTCTTGTCCGCACTATTTCGCCATAACCCCTTGATGGATTTTCACAAAACTTTATGAGAATCGTCAGTATGAAGTGAAGATGTGCATAACGTCGTCTCGTTCCGGTTCTATGATTGTTGACTGAGTTATGTTCCTTTGAAAATGTTGACACAACACTATTGTCCGCACTATTTCTCCATAACCCTTTGATGGATAACGTCGTCTCGTTCCGGTTCTATGATTGTTGACTGAGTTATGTTCCTTTGAAAATGTTGACACAACACTATTGTCCGCACTATTTCTCCATAACCCTTTGATGGATTTTCACGAAATTTGATGAAAAGCATTAGTATGAAGTGGAGATGTGCATAAACTCGTTTCATTACTGTTCAATGATTTTGATGGAGTTATGGCCCTTCGGTCGGTCGGTCGGTCGGTTCAAAATATTGTTTGCGCTATTTCTCCTTAACGCCGTTATTGTTTTTCAAAAATCTTTATGAGAATCATCGTTCCGGTTCAATGATATTTGCAGAGTTATGGCCCTTTATGTATGTTTACACACAAAATGTGTCCGCGTTATTTCTCCATAAAACCCTTAATAGAGTTTCAACACATTTTGTGAGAAACATCAGTATCAAATGGAATCAAATCTTGGGAATCCGGTTCATTGATTTTTGGTGGAGCTCTGGCCCCTTTTATATTTTCTCAGTAAAATATTTTCCGCGTTATTTCTCCATAACTTCTATATGGATTTTCACCAAACGTTGAGAGAAGCATCAGAATGAATTTTAGTTATGCATTACGTCGTGGGGTACGCATTTGCAGGGGTATTAATCACATTCAGTGATTGTTCTAGTTTAAATTGTATCACGAAACAATTACATTAATGTTTTAATTTGATATAGATTCGCATCAGTAGGTATTTTATAGTGTATATATTCGAGATACTTGAATTCATTGTTTGTTACATCAAATTTAACTTTGTTGTATAGATGTGAATGCCAGAACCATGGTTCATCTCGATTTGGAAAACCGTTTATTTAAACACATTTATTGCAACAGTTTTACAACATATATATATATTTCTATAGTTCACAGTAAATATGATTGAAACGAAAACACATCTTATAGAGTTCCTCTCCTTAATTATTTCAAATAATTCTACTGACAAATGAAAGTGCAGTGGATGCTTATTTCTAGATAAAATGTTCGCTAAATTCAAACTATCTTTTAATTAGGTAAACATCGTATTGTTGTTCAAATAACATTATATATGTTAGTACATGTATGTATCAGTAGTGTTATTTTTGACTGGTCCTTTGGGACCAACGAGCCCAATATTTGTTGCTTTGAAGTAGAATACCGCTAAAGCCGGTGCTAGGGGGCGTGAGAAGTGTTGCTTCTTTCATTACTGCTCATGAACAGACTCAATAAAACCGAGTCTGTTGCTTTATTCTCTTAATTGTGTTTGTTGCTCCCAAAGGATCACCTTTATCAGTATTTATTAATGACTTATAAAGGTATAAAATGTGAACGTCCTAAACTATTCTTTCTTTCTTCAGGTTCCAATGGTAGCATAAGTCTGCGATGTCATGAATGGCTCACACCCACTCCTTCTGCCATGCATACTACTACTACTACTACTAGTACTACTATTGCTTCCAAAACTGAAACTAATGCAACTACTAATACTACAACTACTGCGAATACTAATTATACCAATAATATTACTGCTGCTACTACTGCTGCTACTACCAAAACCTCTCCAACTTCTGTAAACACTAATACGTCTACCAACAATAGTCCTACTGCAAACATTACTACTACTCTTTCTTCTACTACCAGCAACACTACTAGAACTGAAACTACTGCTACCAACACTAACACTACTTCAAGTAGTCAGAATAATAACAACAATACTGCTAATAACACAAATACTAATAATACACCTTTAAATGCAACAACCTCAAAAAAGGCAAGCGCCATGCAGCAAAACAACACCCCTGGCACAAAAGTTGGTAAGTATAACACGATCCTGTATGTATCAAGGATAAAGGTTCTGGAATGTGTTGCTCTACGATATATGTAGTATAAATACTGAAAAGGTGATCCGTAGGATGGAAGCTACGAACACAAAAAAGAGCGAAGGGTAGCAGACTCGGTTTTGCACCATTGTGAAAAATAAAGATATTCTTTAAATGACTTGTTTTCAAAATCTTTCCAATGCTGCAGTATGGTGATATTGACTGACGACTTTATCAAAATATTATAACTGGCAACTATATTTGTGGATGTGCTAAACACAACTGAGTGGCTAATTTGCATTGAAATAAAACTATGCTTTTTATGTATATCAGGTGTGAATGGAAGGCGCATGGCATATAAAGAAACGCTTTTTTTACAATGGTTAGCTTCTAAGTTTAGATGATGTGATAACTTGGAAATAACGTCTCGTGTGCTCTAGATGGATAAATGGACTAATCTATGGAGCAATTTATTTCCGTAGAAATCAAAACAACTTTGAGTAAAACTGTACCAAACGTTTCGGGTATAAAGGACACACTTTTTACCATATACGTATTTTTTCTCATAATTATGATGGTCACATCAATAATATTGAATTACTGTCCGATACTACATTGTTCATGTCTGATATATGCATTTGGTTGAAAATTACACTTGACCACATCCCATCCACTTTTGATCTTTCTTTAAATATGGCTGACCAATGGGTTTAAGTTTTGTTTTATTTGTAGTGCGAAGGTATTACAGCCGCGTTCATTAAAATGATTTCACTTGCACGTTGACATGTTATACAGCTTGGCATCATTAAGACTTTTCACGTCGAGTGGGTGTTATGGGATAAATATGAAAACAATTCGGGGCAACTTATACTTGAAATAACTCATTGGATAAAAACGTATGATACTCGGTGTAGCTTCATATCATGAGTTACTCTTAACCTAAACTTGATCCTAACATGTTTTACAAGCAATTAATACACAAACTTTTTCTGAAATGTTGAAGAGGTGTCATTGCTTTTTATATCACTAAGCCCAATGTAGTCTCGGCCAGCATATGTCTTACTTGCAGATATCGGTCTGGGCAGATTAGGCCAATTAAAGCGCCCACTAGCGAGTAGCACAATTTATTCGCGCCTTTTTTTCACGCGCATAAAGTCGATGTTTGCGTGACGTCATGTTGTAAATAAACGTACAACGTCAATTGCTGATGCATCAGTTAAACTTTTTAACGTCACTTGCTACTTCTCATAAGTTAAAAATAATAAATTATTATTAAATTATCTTAAAAAGATGTATTTTGAAAGTCTCGTTGAATCTCTCAAAATCTCTCCAAAATCGCCCAAAACGAGAGGGCGATTTTAAACGCCCTATTTTCCCCAGGCCCTGGTTCTGGATCCGTGAAGCATAGCGTAACGAAGAAATCAGAATCAGGCCGGGTGACCGAGGCTAAGCCCAATGTTAAGTTCACGGGAAAGTGACGCATTGCAATGTCTAAATAATATATCCTTGACTATAGTACTTGTTCATGACTGCTGCAACACATAACTTATAAACACTTTTCAAAACAAACAATTTAAGCTCTAAGACTTGTAGTCGGCTAGCTTGAGTGTAGACTAATTTTCATATTCTGTCGAAATATATATATATTAAAACGAATGAATACCAACTTTCTGTTTAATTTTAGATGCATTTCCGTGGTGGATTATACTTATTGCATGTATTGCCGCCATTCTTATTATCATCGCCAGTGTATGCATTGCCAAAAAGAAAAAGAGAAATCAGGTAAACTATTAAAGGGACACACGGCAATCTTGAAGTATTTGAAATGGGTGTCTCGATTTGTATTTTACTTTTACCCTGGTTACATTTAAATAAATCAAATTTTAAGTATTCACTATTTCGTCTTATTATACTATAAGTTTTAATATATTTTTGTGCAATAATATCAAAAATTAATAATATGCAAAAACAAATGGCTTAATACAATTCTAATAATTAACATTGATGATTGAACAAATGCAATTTATGTAGAAAAACTAACGTACAAGATTGCCATGTGTCCCTTTAAGACTAATGATTATGTTGCGCCGTCCCCATACTAAAACACTAGATGTGTCACATAAAATCATTCTTCGTCGAAGTATGGCTCATCGTTTATATTCTAATGTTAATCCGACGTCACGGTCAAAGTGTACATCACATAACAAACTGGTCATGCACAAAGTGTTTTCGAAGAAATCCATAGCCTGTAACATAATTAGAGGATATAGGGTAAGCACGTCACTTGCCGGCTGGAATACATGGTTAAAGTATTTACGTCATTGTACATCGTTCTCTGATGATTTTTTTTTGCCGCCAAAGGCTGGGGAGTATATAATTGCATTTCCGTCCGGCGTTCTAACATTCTGTCAGTCCGTCGGAGTTATGCTCTTTTGATGTTTAAACATTGAAGCTGTTTGCGGTTTACGCTCAATACCTATTGCACATTTATAATTCAATATTGATGATACTTGGGGTCAGTGTTCTCTGCCAAGTTAGATAACCAGCCAATTCAAAGGGCACCAACATGATCTGCATTTATCATGCTAGAGTTATAGCCATTTGAATACTGATTTTTATATTGGCGGTTCCTATTAGGCGGTGGACCATAATTCTCTGAATTGGCTTGTTTAAAACTAAAATGCACACAATATTCATCTATTCCTTATGTATTTAAGTCACATCTTATGTTTGTTCGTTAGTTGATCCACATATGACTGATAACAACGCATTTTAACATTGCTTAGTATTAGCCCCTATCACTGTGAATTGTATTAAATTAACAAATATACGCTGTAGATATGTTTGTTTTAGTATTTAGTTGTAGTGTGTCTTAAATTGCTAATAATAAATACGTGAGGACTCGAAGCATGCTTTATACTGGTATGGACGCATAATTGTTTCAAACATATTGCACAAAAGTATTCTTCTGTATTCAGCAAGTCCATCCTAATGGTGAGCACAGGCCTAATGACACTATACAAGAAGATGTAGATGAAACGATATCACATCAGACAGACACACAAAATGGTGATCTGAATCCGAGGGGTGATACTTGTATTGGAAGTCTGCCACCTATTTTACCAGTACTTCCATTACATCATCAGAATCCAAAATTTACGGCTATAAAAGATGAGAGTGCATTTATCGGCCTAGGATCTAGCCATGTACCGTCAATGCCACCGATCCAGACATTCCATATGGGCAGTGAGAATAAACAAAACAGTGATAACGCATATTTGGATACACATAAACAGGAGCACGATGGAGACGAGGCGACTATTGACGAGGATGCGGACGCGAGTCTGGAGCGAAAAAAGAAAAAGAAACGCAGAAAGAAAAAGAAGAAACGTAAACACAGAGAGGATGCAGAAGCTAATGAATTAGATGCTAATGTTGATGAAAATGGCGAATTTACAGCTGATTACAGTGATTTGCTCACTTAACATTTCATATGTTGATGGTAAATACATTTAAGCTTGGTCTTGTTATAAAGCTGTATACATATGTTCTCTTTCTATTACATGTTTATTATATACATACCACTGGCATAGTGGATTGTATGATTGAAACACGACCTTACACATAATTATCGCCAATTTAATATATTTTTACAGGTGAAAGATCATAATGGCTAAGTGAAAGAAAATTAAAATTTCCTAGATAAATAGAGTATTATCACTGCTGGAATCGATTACAGGATGCTTACAAGTGAAACAAACCCACCATAAAAGGTCTACCATTTAGTGAAGGAAATCTTTCAGTTTCACTTGTGCTAGAATTGGTCGACACTGTGTCAGTATACTGTGACTGGGTGGGGTGCCATGTCATGTGCCTGCGCCGTGGTATTTCAGTCTGGCAGCACGATTAAGTTGAGCATAGAGCATTGAACATAGAGCTAAATGTAGACAAAGACCTGATGTATTTTTTAAATCGACTTTAACGACCCACCACCCACCCCCACTATCCCGACCCAAATACATTCAAACATACAGTTTGTTTACTTGTATGTCTTAACTGTAATATCTGTAATATTTTGTATTGAAATCGGATTCGTTTTGTATTGAAATGTTTCTTATTTTTCCATATAATTCCGATATTCACATCTAAGTTAAAATAACGTTTATCTGCTATTCATGGGTTTCATCACATTCTCCTGTATTTGTTGCTTTTATGATCAAATCGTAATATGTTATTGTTAAGTTTATGCATGTTTTGTATTTAATCTCATGTATTGTATACGCATTTAGTAAATGACAAATTCCATGAAGCGCGTTAGGTAAATACAATTACGTGTAGGTACATGATGTAAGTGCGCATGTATTGTATTTGTTCTCATGTATTTTATACGCATTTAGTAAATGACAAATTTCATGAAGCGCGTTAGGTAAATGCAATTACCTGTATGTAAGTGCGAATCAGTTATTTTATTTACATTATTTTCTTCTTATGTGTACATTATGTCGTTATAGAACCAATGATAATACTTTTTAAAAACAAGTGCAAGAGAGACAACTACCGTCAGTGTATTTGCAGACGTTGGAATAGCCATTTTCTTTTGAGACACATTACATGTGTATGCAGTCAATAGACACGCTAACTTACCTTTTTTTAACCGAAATAATCAAGAGAATTTTAATATGTATATGAGCCACTTCCGCGTAACTGAGTTTTTTCAGCAAGTGCATTCGTGCAAGACACTATCGCTTGGCCTCGAACACTGTAAGAATATAAATGTCTCTACCATTACAATATTGATTTTCGCGGTTAGAGCATTTTGTATGACCTATGCTAAACAGACATGCAGTGAGGTGACCCTGACTGTCAAATCCATAGATTAATTTCTCAAGATATATCTCTGACGTTAATTTGAAAATTGTGTTAAATTGTGATATAATAAACTGTGATAAATCATTTTACTTTGTCCTGTCTTTTATAACTCTGTATCAATTAGCATGTTACGTATTTGAATAAAAATGTTTATGTGTTTATATAAGGAAACGCAAATTAACAATAAAATAGAATAAGCGTCACTCTGTACATGTACATACTATGTTGTCTTAAATTATACCCAATGGCCATTAGAGGTAATTTTGAAACTTCTCTTTTAAATTGGTATGCGACTAAATTATGCCAGTTCTTACACTGAATAAGATCATGTCTGCTACTTTATTCTCTTGTTTGTGCTTGCTGCTTCTCCCTTATCAGTATTTATTAAACCAACGGTCGTTGTAGTAAGTTAACAATAAAAAAACTCAACGAACGTTATACGGAGAATCAAGTTATCATTTGAAAATTCCATACACCAGAGCATAATTGAAAGCAAAACGGAGATCATTTCATTGAAGGTCACATCCCTTAATTAAGACTGAGCTTCCGGACTAATCTGTATGTCATGGATAATATGATGACATATAGTGTAAACCTCTCATTACGATATCCGACATGATATACCTATACTTTTGTAAAGTAAATAATAAACTGTTTGTCCGAAACCATTGACAATGCCAGTTTATTTTAGAACATATTATAATTGAGACTGAGCCCTATTAATCGCCCACACTTCATAGATTTCGGAACTAAACCAATCGGAGATATTTATTCAAATTATAATTGGGTGGTATTGGAAAGGGCAAGACAAAGGACAGGCC
>JAWPHD010012623.1:0-74483 GCA_037043455.1 Cyrtodaria siliqua
CTATTTATCTAGCTTAAGGTCCTTCATTTTTTATTCTATGTTTTACGAACGGACAGGATCCATGAATGTCGTAGGAGGAGGGGAAAAATAAAAATAAAATTCCATTTGATTTCAATGATTTTAGTGTTTGGTCGGACAACACATTATTATATGAAAATACATACTGATAACACCTTTTTGATTAACCTTAATTGTCAATGGAAAGCTTCAAGTTTTGTTTTTTGGTAAACTAAAAGCTAAAACATGCAAATTATTTGTTTATATATACTTTAAAAGTATCTGACATTATATCTGACATTTTAAAAAGTTTTTGACAAATCCTTGTGTGGCTGTCTAAACCCACGTATGCACTTATGCACTTAAAATGGCATATAGGCACTATTAAAATGACCCCAATAAAAAATCAAGTTGCCGATGTTTTTTTGTAAATGGCGGTTCAAACTTGCAGCGGAGGAAATAA
Source organism: Cyrtodaria siliqua (assembly GCA_037043455.1). Lineage (NCBI taxonomy): Eukaryota > Metazoa > Mollusca > Bivalvia > Adapedonta > Hiatellidae > Cyrtodaria > Cyrtodaria siliqua. The sequence goes on from JAWPHD010012623.1 coordinate 461, forward strand.
AAAAAATCTATTTTTCCAATTATATTTTTTTTCTGAAAATATGATTTTTTGAGAGGAGGGTTCGTAAAACATAGAATAAAAAAAGGCCGAAAGAGATATATTTCTGTCTTAAACAGATATCTTTCTAACTTACATAAATATCTCTCGGGCTTAAAATGATATATTGTTTTAAGAGATATCTCTTTAAGCAAGAGAGATATCGCTTTTAAATAATCTTACATAGATATCTATTTTGGGCTAATCTATCATACTTGTTATACAGTATGCTCCCGGCAATTACTAAAAACATTTTGTTTACTTGAACAGATATCTCTTTACGCTAGATATATATATCTTTAAGCTGGATTGATATCTCTCTGGCTTAAGGACATGTCTTGATTTAAGAGATATCTAAGTAGAGATATATCGTTCTAAGAGTTACAGATATCTCTTTAAAATACATGTATATCTTAATACATTTTATAGATATCTATAGCATGCACTATATATTTCTAAGGTGAAAGGTATTTCTATAATGAGCAAACCATCTTTCTAAGTAAGAAGAGCGATATCTCTGTAAAATAAGGATATATCAATACTATAATTTGGCTTGCTATCTGCTCAACTTCTCACCGCCACTGGTATAGAAATGAAATGGGATGGCAAAGAGATGTGTACGCAGCGGGCACAGGGTAGTGCATTAAAATCAGGTCGCTGTCATAAAAGTGTACACTAGTATTCGTATCATATAAGCGTTATCTTTCGTACTACAGCTATTGGTGTACATCTAATTGGTAGCGTATAGTAACAAAACTGCAGATATGTTCTAAGTGCTTTAGTTTAAGTAGTTGAACATCTTTTAGTACATGTACAGTGATATGACTTTCACATCACCCATACAGCTTTGGTAATTATTTTTCACCAATTTTGATACTTTGATGATTTTATACATAATTTCTATACATGTACATAATTTCTACAAATTATGACAATGAAATGGAATATCTAGATACAAATAACTCAATTTACGAAAGTGAAAAGATAAGAATGAGTATCGAGTATTACTTTAGTAATTCCAAGCATAATTTTGTGTTTAAAATTTTCTGAGTTTCATGATAAGCAACACAAAATAAACACCGCCAAAGTTTGTTTATAAATTTCATTGATCTAACCACAGACATATTACTTATATTGTTATTAGGTCTGTGATCTAATCTTTCGTACTATGCACTAACCTGTTCTCGCAATGTAGGGCCAGGATTGAAGGGCATGCTCACCATTTTACCGGCATTGCTACTAGTCTTACCTGAGCTAAGAGTAAATGCAGAGTCGCGTAGGGTCTGTATTTGACTTCCTGAAAAACGAAACACATTTTAAAATTAAGAATAGCGGAAACACCCAATGGTAACTAACTGTACATTCAAATCTGAAACGAATTGCAATAGACGAGTTGCTTTAATCTTACAGTAAGCAGTTTGATATTGATATATACTTTCCAGAAATGGTATAGCATGCGTTTGTTTTGGTACGCTACCAATCATTCGCAACATCTAGATCACTTCTTCAAAGCATATCTCGAATTTAGCTAGATGGTATCCATATTAGTTACGTCATACTAGCCAGGCGCGCCTTAAAATATCGCCAAGAGAAATGTGCATTCAAAATCAAAGTTATTATCACAGTTTTGCAATGGCATATAGTCGATTGCGCCATCTATAGTTTATTTACATAAAAGCAGCGATAAAACATCCATATTATATTATAAATAACAAATATGCAACGCTATTCATACATCAGCACGTGTGGCTAACGGCTATATTGTTTATATAGCAACAACGTACTATTTTCTGTCCCGTTGCCTTCCGGCTAACAAAGTGTCAATATTTCAAACAAAATGATCCGTCGAAATACACACGAGGCATGGTCCTGAGGAATGACGGGATTGGCCGAGTTTGCACGATTGACTTTTATTATATCCTAATACTTACCACAAAAGGTGACGTGTTGCATGAGTTTATGAGTTTATCTTGGTACACTACTAATATATCCTATACTTACCAGAAAAGGTGACGTGTTGCATGAGTTTATGAGTTTATCTTGGTACACTACTAATATATCCTATACTTACCAGAAAAGGTGACGTGTTGCATGAGTTTATCTTGGTACGACTTTGGACTGAATACGAGCTCTGTTAGGTGAGATTCCTGGCAACTGTCGTGATGCTCGTATGTAATCTCAGACATGATGTCCGAATCTGAAACTGATATTATAATATTCAAAATGAATACTTTTTTAATTTTTCACATCATTGCCTTCTTCCCGACACAACCCATTCCCAGCACTATTCACGTCTCAATATTACCCACGTTTATGATATTTCACAAATTAATTTCATATTTTTGATAGTACACGCATGGAATAGGGAATAACTAGAGATCTTATATGATAAAATAAAATGTGTTGGTTCTATATGTGACACTATGAAACCAAATGTCGAATCTTGTTATCTTGTGTGTAAACACTAACTAGAGGACTAGAAGACAGTAAACATATGATGGTTTATTTGTGATATTCTGGGTATCTTGTATAGCGGGAAGGTGATGGGTATGTGGTGGTAGAGAAAGTGAAACAGCCCCCACATCCACCGCCAAAAAACAAACAAAAGCAGCCTCGGGCGATAATCATATTCTTACTATCACCCGCTCATGAATGTTATATTTATATATTGTTATTTAAAGCAACGCTACGTTCTAACAACTCATACACTGAACAACATTTCTAAGTATCAAGTATCTTAACTAATTTTCTTATTTTAAATATGTTTTAGAATAGATACATGATAAGTATTTTGTTTTGACCCATAGGTTGTAAAGCATTTATTTTTTGTTTAAATTGTTACCTCTTTTGAGAGTTACTCTCCCTTTATATGAAAACATGAAATGTACTGATAAAATACATAACATGAGTCAAAGATCGCTTCAAGATATAAAATTCTTAAAATTGGTATGAAATAATAGAAACAAACATAAACATTTGACCCATTTATCGCAGATTTTCCGTCTATAAAAATATGGATAATCTGATTATAATATTTTGGATGTACAAAATAGACTTCAAGATCGTTTGAATATTATAAATAAGTGGTGTATTTTGAATAATATGTCATTACATCCAGCGAAAACTAAATGCATGGTCATAGGAACTAATCACAAGCTCAAACATGTGGATATATTGAAATTAACTGTTGATAGTTTATGTATAGAAAATGTCGCAGTTCAAAAGGTCCTAGGAGTTTATGTTGACAGAACCTTGTCTTGGAATGTACAAATAGCCAAAATGTATTCCAAACTCAATTCTAAAATTGTCTTATTGAAACGTATATCTTACTATTTAACATATGAAAATTATGTTTTATAATGCCTACATTATGTCTACATTTGATTATTGCTGTACTGTATGGAGTAAAAGCAAAAAAATAGAAGATAAAATACATAAAATTCAAAAAAGAGCCGCTGGAATAATATCAAACAAACCTTTTCGAACTAATTCTGAGGATATGTTCATTGAACTTCAGTGGCTTTCTTTTCATAACAGATGTCATTATCATACTGGTGTGTTGATATATAAATCAATAAACAACCTAGCTCCTAATTACATATCACAACTTTTGACATTCTCATGCAATAATAGGTATAATCTACGATCAGCTACACGAAATGATCTTGTTACACAAAAACCACTAACTAAATACATGAAAGACACCTTTAGCGACTTTGGTCGACACGTTTGGAACAATATACCGGTCGACATACGTTCTCTTCCTACTATCCAGTCATTTAAATATAATTATAAAATGTTTATTGCAAAATGCAGATTAACATGAATGAACATCGGTTTTTTTTGGTTTTTTTTTTTTGCTTGGATATATATTAAGACTTCTAAAATGTCTTCTATATTCAAATATAACTGAGTGTTTGTCGAAGATTGAATGCTTTTATTGTTAGTGTATTTGTTAAAAGCACTAAATGTTTGTTAATTCATGTACAGAAGGCCGCATTGAAAATATGATGTGTATATCTTGATAGTATGTCATAATGTGTTAACCTTCTTTAAATAAAGAATTTATGATTATTATTATTATTATTATAATCTTAAATTACCTCCCTTTAAATTGAATATTGTTTGAAATTCAAGTAACTGTAATTCAGCGTTAACATTAAATATTTCGAAAATTTCTTCTGCAAACGCAATTGTAGTGGTTATGCTAGTAAAACATTATGTCAAAATAATTTTAACTGGCATATTTTAGAATTAGGAACAGCGAAAGCTTCACTAATTCGAATTACTTAATAAAATCCTATATACCCAGTTGTAAGTGTTATAACTTATTTCTAAGAAAACAAATTGACCTAAAAGTTTTAAAATGTGTTCATGCAATCAGAGCAGACGATTTGCACTTGTTATTTTGCAGTTTAACCGTATCTCTCATCAAGCTCAAAATACACAAAACAATGAGAATATTATTGACATATTCTTAGGTTGGTACTTAGCAATTTGATTTAGTGTAAAACAGGATGAAACGGCCTTTTTTTCCGTTTAATGTTGAGAGATGGACGTAAAATGTAAGTTCTGAGAATCTGTTTGTATTTTACAAGTTTATGTTTGCGGGTTTATATTGTGCCAGATCAAAAACCTGGTTTTAAGGACTTGAAACACATTGACACCGCAGACCTGCGGCCCTTGGTTTCGATAATCTTTAAGTCCCGGGTATTGATCTGGGACAATATAAACGCACTGAAAATATTGTATTTCTTAAACGTTAAGCCTCATAGCAGAACATATATGATGTATTACCTATATTAAAGATATGTCGTGACAACAGAAGTCCCGGGTCCTCCCCTCCCGACAACCATTGTGCACCGTCGGGATTTGCCGACAGTATGTTATACCCGTCACCGATGAAATGGACGGAGGCGGGCAATGGATCAGATGTGGCCGTTGAATGAACGGCGGCGAACAGGAGGAGCTGCAGTAAAGTAATAGCTTATGTTATAACATTATAATTGGTAATTCATACATATTTCCTTATAATCTGTGAGTAATTCCTCACGGAGTGAAATCACTGATGTAATGATTGAGTTATGATGTTAGTAACAACAAAACAACAACAACAACAACAACAACAACAAAAACAATAAGAATCAACAACAACAACAACAACAATAACAACAACAACAACAACAACAAAACAACAACAACAATAACAATCAACAACAACAACAACAATAACAATCAACAACAACAACAACAATAACAACAACAACAGCAGCAGCAGCAGCAACAGCGGCTGATTAAAAGTATAGCCCGGAAATAATTTTATAGCTTTTTTAATTGTCCATTTGTACCTACATGGAAACATATTAAGTCACTTTGCAATCGTATTAAGTCTGTACGTTTTACAAACGCAATGTTTTCCATTTTTGTTTAGAACACACTTACCGTGTTGATAACATCCATGATATTGTTTTGGATTGTTTGTCAAACCACAATATACGTCTTGTCTACAAGGGTCACTCCATGGCATCCTGAACTACTAGTCTGGCAACAGTTTAAGAATTGGATTGAACATGTAGTTCTCATTCTCATTCTTTTTAATTATCAGTGGTCGATATTTGATGTTTTCCAATACATTATTCATAGTGATAGTGATCTGGAAGAAAACCGGAGAACCAGGTGTGTGTGTGTGGTGGTGGTGGTGGGTGGGTGGGTGGGGGGGGGGGGGGGGGGAGTAAACCCACGTGTCCGAACGGGAGACTACCTTACCCACTTACTTAAATGCTGTGCCTGGAAATAAAATGAACTATGTTAATTGTTCAGCATTGTAACATTCTGGCTTGCCAGAGCACAAACACCTTACCCCTTGTTGATCTGCGACTCCGAGAATTAAATTTCATTTTTCACCCCCACCATTCCAAACCATCGTAAATGGGACTCAGATGTCTTGCATATTTTTGTCTGTTACTTATGTTGATGTTATTTGATATTGGCATCTTTCCCAATATTTATTTTGAAAATCATAAACAAAACAACTGGTAAACTGTTTTTTAGTTGAATTGGGTTTAACAACGCACTAACACAAAAGTTATATGGCGCCAACAGGAATGAACATTCCAGGCCCACCCTCCATTTACATTCAGATAAAACATGCAGAATGGACCAAGAACATTCTTGCATACCGGACAAGGATATCCGTCATTTTACCGGGGCTAGATATTTCCATCTCACTCTAGGGTCGAGATAAAATTCACGCGCGCCAACATCCGGTATGCAGGAAAACATGCAAAACGTTAGTAGCTGGCGGCGTCAATGCACAACATATCTCTGATATGCAAGAAAAATAATCTATTATGGGTATTCGGTTCAGATAGGGAATTCCAACCCTCGGTATAAGTGTTTTAATCGGAACCTCGGCAGAGCCTCGGTTCCGATGAAATCACTTATAACTCGGGTTCACCGGATACCCATGACAGATTCTTATATTCTTACATATCCTAGTAGCTAATATATGGTTGGCTATCCATATATTTTTTTCGTTATTTTTTGCTTTTTTTGTTAACATTCTGGCGTTCAAGTTTCCGCCCGCAAACTGGTGTCGTAGCTAAGATTATTCGTCAACCCTAGCTGACTTATTGTGGAAGCTCGACTTTTGAGGAAGTATCGATTCTTAGGGATGGCGGGAGGTGTACAGAACTGGTTCTACCTATGAAAGGTTGGTGGTCTGCCTCCACCACAAACAATCGACCGTCATATATAACCTTGTGTTGAAAATGACGTAAAACGCCATACAGACACATTTAGAGAGGTCCTATACAGAGATGTGACCAATCTCTGAGTACTTATTTGTTGAATATTTTGACGTACATGTTTCCAACTGGTGAGATGTTCAGCCGACGTACACGTACATATCGCCAAAGATAAGAAGAATTCCGATCATGTTCCACGCCCTATATATAGACATTATCAGATACGCCTTTAAAAGATTGTCCGCAATTTATGTGGCATTGAAAATGGCATAACAAGTCATAAATAAACACTGAATAGGTGATCCCTTGAACACAAGCAAGTGAGGAATGTAGCAGACTCGGTTTTATCGAGTCTGTTCATGAGAGGTAATTATAAGTTGCAACACCTCTCACGCCCTCTAGCACCGGCTTAAGCGACATTCTACTTTAAAGCAACACTTAATGGGTTTGATGATCCCACAGGACTAGTAAATAATAACACTACTTATTTGTAGTCGGGGCGACTTAATACGACCGCCACATAGCAATAAGCAAACGCTTGTGTGAATGTCAATAAATACTGGTTTCGGACGCCATTATTTTGTTTACCTCCGTTTTTCAACCTTAAACTCTTAAAAGCTATGTAATTATAAATATTTTCTCTAGAAAATATCCAAAATCGCATATTATTTCATTTAAAAAAAGTTAAATGCACAGAATACTTAAACTATATTGGTATAGATTTGTACATATAGAAAAGATACTAATACTTTTTAACGTGTAAATATAGCACAGAAACAGTCTAGGAGGGCATTATAAGTGATCCAGTCATAAACATGTATACAGTATTTATCATTACCTCAGATTGTCGGCGGTCTCTTTGAGAAGATTGGCTGGGAAAGGACGTAGAGCTGAGATTTTTTTAAAATTGATATTTAAAGCTTCTTTCGTATCATTTAAATACAAAATTATCAAAAAAGGGTATGTCACCGCACCGTGTTTTTTTTTTTGAACTAGACGTCTTTGAAGAAGACTCGTGTTTCTATCTAACTCCAACATTTCATTGAAAAGAGAAGAAATAAAGTCACTGATCATTTTCACCATTTCTTTTCCATAATAATGTATATAACTTATTAAAAAAATTAAATTACATATATTCATATCTTTCAAAACATACACGAACAAGCGTAATCCTTATTTGTATGTTTACTTTCAAAAGCAAACATATATGGACCGTATCCAAACCTTATTGTTTGGGGCGCTTGTTTCAGCCAAAGGTTTTTCTGCAGTAACTTGAGCAATTTAAATAGTACGTACATCAGTTATATATCATTAGAACTGGCATTTTTAGTGGTAAATAAAACTAATTTACTTTTGGTTGAGAAATAAATATTTTACAGCCAAAATTATTTTTGATGGGGCTTTTCCTATGTAAATTCCTTGCCGGTGGGACAGCAGAAAATTAAAAAAACCAACTAACTTCAGTAATCCTTCATATTTTGCTAAAAGACTTTCAGGGTGTGTTAAATTACTAACATCTAACAATTTAAAACCATTTTTGGATAAAAAATCATTTTTTTTTTTTTTTCAAATTGTCCTTTGCTTTGAAAAGGACCCATCAAAAACAGCTTTCGCACATACAGTTTTTATTTCTCAACCGATTTTGAAAAGAAAAGTATTTTTATTTACCACTAAAAATGCCTGTTTCACTCATATACAACTTATGTAGGTACAAGATGTATTTTGTCTGATAAGTCCAAAAAACCTTTGGCTGAAACAAGCGCCCCAAACAATAGGCTTTTTTGTTGAAGAAAACGACTTTGAGTAACATGATAATACAAAATAAAAAATATATGCTCTGCTATTCAACTTTTTTTAAAACTTGTATATGACAATGTGCTATGACATTTCTTTTGAAACAAGTACAATACATTTAGGTCTCCAGGCTGCTAATGAATTTATATTAAACATTCTTTAAATTACACACATGTTGGAGTGATTTTGTCATTTTCTCTATAATATACTATACACACTTTTGACATAGAGGTTGTCAGTTGAGTAAAAAATTAACTCAGTATGTACTTTTATATATATATATTCTACTACTAGTATTTAAAAACAGATATCTAATTTGTTTTCTCTACAGCAGAATTATTATTTCTACTCAGAGCTACCGATATCCCCTACTTCTTCGATTACAAAAAAATGGTCGCAAATGACTGAACATTTTAGAAACAGATTTTTTGCTTAAACTTGTCATTTTTCTGTCTGAAATTATACAGTATACGCATATTTTCTAGGATACAAAAAAATGAAACAATTCTGATATAAAAAAACCCCCATGATTTAAAAGATAAAAATCTTAGATTTGAACATGTCAAAACTTGCTCAGCCAACATCCTTAAGAATGGTCGAGGTACCCACGCTTTGACACATGTATTTGAAACTTCTTCCCAGCCTATTAAATGTATTTAACCTCTCGCAAAATAGCCAAAAACCACGAAAGGCATGTTAGTATTGCCTGTTTTTTTTTTGTTTTTTTAAAAGTTGCTTCCATATTTATCTGAAATCCTCGATCTAAACTACCTAGTTCGGTAAGTATAACATCAATAAACAGGGGCAGCAAAACTGATTTAAATATGTATGTGATCAGGTGTCTGTGTGTGTGTGTGTGTGTGTGTGTCTGTGTGAAGGGGAGTTATCTGGGGGCGTTATAACGCACATTTTGCCTATTGGCCTATTGTTCGGTGGCGCAAACGAATTTGTACTATTTACAAGGACGTTTTAAGTTTTAGGACAGAGTCTGAACATTTACGTACAATGAGGCAAGTGTAGGCCGCGTTTTCGGTGATTCCTCACTTGGATAGCTTTAGACCGTTTTGTATTTAGCTTATGTTACGTAACTGCTGAGAAAATGTGACCGATCAGAATATACGAACACATTTTAATCGACTTTACGGTGTTCAGTTGAGGCCATCGCAATAACGCTCCTTCGGAGTAAAAAGGCGATGGTACGGTAATGCGAGGACACGATAGAACGATGGTGATGCGCTGCCACGATGCTGATAATACGTGGCTACTCTGGTGATCGTACGGTAATGCGAGGACACGATAGAACGATGGTGATGCGCTGCCACAGTGATGATAATACGTGGCTACTATGTGATCGCACGGTGCGATCGTGACAAAGGGAGGCCACGGTCGTGTCAAAGCGGTCACGATAGCACGATGTCGAAGAGGCAATATTGATTCTCGCACTTTGACATTGTAATCGTCGTGCCCTAGCACTGTCATTATCGTTCTGTGACGGCCTCGATTTTGTTTTCACCATCGTGTTAGCGTGGCCTCGCTTTGTTGTGTTGTTGGCCTCAAGATCTGGGATAAATCTCAAGATCACCGGATCACCAGGCAATGAAAAGCAATTACACCACGGCGCCAGCCCCTCTACACAACCATCAGCAATACTCTGTATACACTAGCATTTCAGGATAATTTATTTGTACAAATTCGGTCACCAATACGAGTAGTGGATAAAACAAAATGTCTTGGTCTTATTTTCGACCTTAAATTAACGTTTATACCACACCTTAAATACTTAAAGGTCAAGGGCCTGAAAGCTCTTAATTTACATAAAGTTGTTGCAAACACTAATTGGGGAGCAGATCGTAAAGTACTTTTACAACTTTATAGATCTCTAATCAGATCCAAGCTGGACTACGGCTCAATAGTATATGGATCGACTCGCAAGTCATACTTGCTGATGCTCGATCCTATACATAATCAAGGACTGCGACTCGCCTTAGGTGCCTTTCGTACATCACCACCAGAAAGTCTATATGTTGAAGCTAATGAACCATCACTGTCTCATAGACGGTACAAATTAGCCCTTCAATATGCCATTAAATTAAAATCAACCCTTCAAACCCAACTTCGATAATGTTTTTAATCCTAGTTATGAACTGGTACTGGTGACCCATCCAGTGTTAGATGAGGGTCTTCGTGATGTTTACGTAGTTGACAAAAGTGCATACAATTAGTTTTAGATTTAGAAAATTAAAAAAAAAATCCTCCGACCATGTTTATTCAGACATAGTTAGTTTAATAATATTTTATTGCAAGCTTCATTATACAATACACATATATATAAACAGTGGCATAATAAGCATGAAAACAAAGCAATTGGGTTGGACTACAAGTTATTCCAACATTAGTTACAGTCCTTCCCACAGCGTTACATGTTACGTTTATTAAACTAAAATGGCGGGGTTAACAAATAACTAACTAAATTAATTCAAATTAAAGAAAGCGAAAAAAAAAAAAAAAAAAAAGTTATGAGAAGAATAATATCATCACGACCACAGCTGTCTCGACCAAACATCACTGCATGGTTCCCACCCTCGCCAACCCTGCCCATAACCTGCTCCTCAACGTCAACATCACTGGGGACAGGTACATATTAATTAAGAGAGAAACGGCGAGTACGTTTTATATAAATTTGAACTTCTGTAAATAAAGCTAAATTGTCTTCGTCTGTTCGATTATCACTGCCAAATAGGAGTTTTGTTGTACTTAGAGGATGGAATGTACGTGTTCTTTGAAATAATTGAATTCTTTCATTTATAAATTGACTGCATTTAAACAAGAAATGTTCAGCATCCTCAATTCCGTTTCCACATATACAGTTGGGATCTTCCCTCAGGTGATTGCTAAAAAGGTCAAAATTTAAATTGTTGCATTTGTTTCTAATACGTGCATGGTGTACTGCATAGAAACGTTCGCCATGTAAAAAGAAAATTGATACAAGGGGAGACTTAAATTTGGTTTTTAGGTTGGATTTAAATGACGCGAGAGACGGAGCGTTTCTTAGTGAAATATCAAGGTCATTCCACAGCTTAATGGCGGAAGGTAATACCGATCTAGAATAAATTTCCAAACGTCGTGGTAAGGTTATTAAGTTAGTTGAATTTCGAAGATTGTAAGGATAAATTTCATCTGTTTCGTTTAAAGTTGCAACAGTTGGAGGAAATAACCCGCTTAAATATTCCGGTAAAAGGCCGTGCTTGTTTTTGTAAACTAATATTAATTTTTGAATTATTCGGCGATCTGACAAAGACAACCAGCCGATTTCTTTAAGAAGTGTTTGTATTGAAACAGAGCGAGTAAGACCAGTTACTATTCTCGCAGCTTCATACTGAACTCGTTCCAGTGAATCCTTTTCATATGCTGTACAACTATCCCAAACAATTGACGCATATTCTAGCAAAGGTCTTAAGTAAGATATATATATTTGATTAAGTGTAGGACGTTTAAGTTTATATTTTATTAGACGCATGGATCCTAGAACCTTCGAAGCCGATGTAATTATATTAGAAATGTGTTTGTGCCATGAACCATCGTTACTAAGAGTTAACCCTAAATGCTTATGATGTTCAACATATTCTAAACGAGTATTATCAAAAACAATTGAAGGACGATTAACGTTACCTAGCGTGAAAAACATTACTTCCGTTTTTGAGGGGTTGAAGTTTACTAACCATTGTTTTGCCCAGTCTGAAATTTTATTGAGATCTGAATTTAACACTATTTCCATGAAACCTATGTCTGACGTAGATATGGCCAATGAACTGTCATCAGCGAAAAGTCTGGTAGTGCTGATTAACGAGTCGGCTATGTCGTTTACGTAAATTAAAAATAACAGAGGTCCTAAGACAGACCCCTGGGGTACACCAGCAGTAATAGCTTTAGTTTCTGAAAAAGATGGCCCAACGAAGACTCGTTGTTGTCGATCTTTGAGGTAGTTCGCTATCCAGTTTAAAACATTTTCTGAAATTCCATATTGTCTAAGTTTGAATAATAACCCTTTATGCCACACCCTATCGAACGCTTTAGAAATGTCGCAAAATATCATACATGTGGATTTCTTTTCGTCGAATGCTTTGCAGATCTGATTATAAATGTCAATAAGTTGATAAACGGTAGAATGTCCAGGGAGAAAACCTGACTGATTCTTATATATAATATTATTTGAATGTAGATGATTGTAAATATGTTTAAAAACGATTCTTTCCATTACTTTACCAACACAGCTGATCAACGAAATGGGTCTATAATTAGACGGTAGAGATTTATCACCTTTTTTAAATAACGGCATAACGTTAGCTAATTTCCAAGATGTAGGATACACATTTTCTCTTATAGATCTATTAAATATAATACATAAAGGTTTACAAATAGATTTACAAGTTTCTTTGAGCATTTTGTGACTTATGTCGTCAGGACCGCTAGCTTTATTAACAGCGAGGTTTGCTAAAACATCAGTTATTTCTTTTTTTATGATATTAATATCTTTTAATGTACTATTTGTTTGTAAAACGAGTTCAGAAAGGTTTGTTTGAGAATCATCTATTGTAGATATAGATACAAAATAATTGTTTAAAACGTTAGCCTTATCTACGTCAGACATAGACAATTCTTGTTTATCATTTGATAGTGGAGGAATTTTATTTTGATTCTTTGAATTTTCTTTTACGATCATTCTAACAATCTTCCAGTAATCACGAGGATTTGAAGAGCTTATGTCATTCATTGAAAATTCCAAATTGTTATAAAATCGTTCTTTTGCATGTTTTACCATATTATTGAGTTTGTTGCGTAATTTCTTAAATTTGATCCAATTAGAATTTTTTCCAGAATGTAATAAATTAAGTTTTTGCCGATCGCGTTGACGTGATGTACGACGGATTTCGCTATTATACCAGGGTTTATCGTTTGGTCTGATGGTCACTCAATTAGTCAGGATACACGATTTTGTTAGATGTCGAAAAATAGTCTCAAATGACTGAGTGGCTTCATTTATTGTTCCGATATTTAAACAAGACCAATCGGTAGATATTATAAGATTATTTAAATTTTGAAAATCGGCACGCCTATAGTTCCATACCTGCCGTTTAAACGGAGTGTTTGGTTGAAAATCACTTTTGATATATGCATATGTGCCATAATGGTCACTTATTGAATTAAAAGTATAATGAATACCAGAAAATAATGAAGTGATAGTGTCTGATATAGCAATGATGTCCAACAGGGTGCTAGTAGTTGTAGTTACTCGAGTTGGTTCATGAACAATGTTGGACATGTTATTGATAGTTAAAATGTCTCGAAATTTATGGTTTAAATTGTTTATTTGATCTTCGTTTATGTCACCAATAAATATAATATTGCTTGATATTTCGTACGCTTGATCAATACATATATTCATTCTTTCCCAAAATTCAACTGCAGTATTTGGTGGCCGGTAAACCGTACAAATAATACAATTGTTATGTGTATCACGCACTTGACATAGTTGTCTCTCAATAGTGTTCATGTTTTTTTTTGCACGATAACATATAACGAAGTCGTCAACATATAGAGAGCAATCCACACCAGGATTGATGCATTTAACTATACTGTTAATTTTTATATTAAAAGGGGTGACCGAGAGCATGCTGCCCTGTGGCACACCCATCTCCTGTTCTTGAATGTCAGAGAGGGTTGAACCCAATCGGACACGAAACTGTCTATCACCTAAGAAATTCTCTATAAAAATTGGTAATCGACCTCTAAGACTAAGGTCATAAGGATCATCATTGCAATATTATAAGCTTTCTCCAAGTCAACAAATACAGCGACTAGATGTTCTTTCTTTACGAAAGCTTCCCTAATAAATGATTCAAATCAAATGAGATTGTCTGTTGTGCCTCGTTGGCGCCGGAATCCACTTTGATACTTTGTCATCAGCTTGTTGGATTCCAGGTACCAAACGGGTCTCTCATTAAGCATTCTTACACGGTTTTACATATACAACTCGTTAAAGCAATAGGGCGATACTTTATGGGGTCTGTATGATCCTTTCCAGGTTTGGGGACTTTAATAACGATTGCTTCCCGCCAAGAATCGGGAAAGTTTCCAGTCACCCAAACCTTATTAAATATATCAAGAAGGGTAGAGCGACAGGTTTCAGGTAAATGTTTTAATAATTGATAATGGATATCATCAGGACCATCTGATGTATCATGAGCCTTTCTAAGGGATTCTCGATGTTCTTTGAGAGTGAAAAGTTTATTGTATTTCTCCAAATGTTTCGACTTGAAATTCAGCTTCTTCTGTTCTTTTAGTTTCTTGTATTTTAGAATATTTGGTTGACAATTTGCAGAAGAATGGTTTTCTTAAAAAGTGTCTGCCAAAGTGTTTGTAATATCTTTGACAGATGTTATATCTTCATCATCAGTTTTAATATGATTAAGGTGAGCAAACTTAGGCTTTAAATGTTGCAATCACTTAACATTAAATACAGTACTGAACTGGCTCAATTTTTCAAAGAGGAACTTCAGCATTTATGCATTTCTTGTTACAACGTGTACTGTGATTAAAACGTCTACAACATCACAGTTGTGTCCTTTAACTAACTGTTAATAAAATTGTTATGTTTATCACGCACTTGACATAGTTGTCTCTCAATAGTGTTCATGTTTTTTTTTGCACGATAACATATAACGAAGTCGTCAACATATAGAGAGCAATCCACGCCAGGATTGATGCATTATTTTTTTTCTTCAAAACATCTTGGGATTTCCTTGGAATATATATGGAATTAAGTGTGTAGTATATGCAATATATAACGGAAATACGCACCCTGCGTTTCTTTTTCCTTTCAGTATATTTCGATTCTAACGCAACAATAATCCAATTGTTTACGCTATTGTTGGGGCACTATTATCTCGGAGGTCAAGGTAATCAGGCTGCTATGTTTACAGGCTGTTCCTTTGGGCGCCCCCGTATGCAAAGTTCTGCGTTTCAATACACTAGTAGTCACGTGACAAACAATTACGTCATTGCTTACGTCATATAGCTTGCGCTGTATGACGTCAAACGTTCTCAACTTGTTCAATATTCTTATTTTATATGTACTAATGCATAGGATGGGTTTATATCGGGGTGTGTGTGCATGGTTTGGGAGCATGGCAAGTTTGTTGTAATTAACATTACATTAAACTTACTGTTGAGTTTGTCTTCGTGACGTATATTTACCAAGTGACGTCATGTAACGTGGCGCTTCCAACGGATGAAATATACGCGGGGAATTAATGGAACAGCTGTATTTTATCGTAGAATAACATACAGCTGTGTCTCTTCTTTGTATATATGAAAGACCGCGGGGGTCATGTTAGAAAATTAATTATTTTAAAAAAGACACAATGTAATGGACAGTACAAAAACCAAACTTTGTTAACATCATGGTTATAACTAATTTAAGATGTTTAAAATAATTTCGGATATAAAATACTTATAACACATTCTTCGACAAGGTAACGTAAATTACGGTAACGTAGGCTTAATAATGCAGGTATCAAAGGTATAAACATTAAGTGTAACGAAATTTTGTATTATAATAGGCATGAATAATGAAGACAATTTAATATACAAACCCTTTCTTGCATACATGTTTAGTCTTCAAAATGAAGTAGAATTAATTATTATTTTATAGGTAACGTATTCTACACCCAAGAACACGATAATGCCCCAGTCGCCAGATGGACGGCGGATGGGCGGACGGACGGACGACAGACGAAGACTTATCACCGTATATCAGCTCACCTCTGAGCCTTTTACTTATTTTATGACCGAAATATGCTTCGTGCATAAATAAAATAATAATGGCTTTCTAAAATGTACATTCAGTTTTTCAATTCTGAAAAAGGGTCATGCACTTTGACCTCAATTTGCCCCTGTCACATACACAATTAATGGTGGACACGGGTACCACGACAAAGGTAAGGTATTACCCTTTCGAGTAATATTGGTCTCTATGCTCCTCGCAAATTCTTGAACTCGACTCACAATTCAGTGCGTGGCTACTAGACGTTATTCCGGACAGACGGCGGATGGATAGTGGATGGGCGGACGGACAGACGACGGAAGAAGAATAATCACCGTATATCGACTCAACTCTGAGCGTTTTACTTATGTTTGCTTATGATCGAAATATGGTTCGTGCATAAACAAAATAATAATGGCTTTCAAAAATGTACATTCAGTTTTTCAAATAAATATTTAAAAAAGGGTCATGACCTTAGACCTCAATTTATCAGTCACCTACAAAATCAGTGCTGAAAACGGGTACCAAGACAAAGGCAAGATATTTCTCTTTCGAGTGATATCTGTCACTATGCTTTTCGCAAAATGTTGAACTCATCTCAAAAATCGTCGAGTGGCCTCTAGACTAAATAGCCTTTACGTCCATTGTAAACCCGGAATAACTCGCAGGCTGATCGGGATTTGCATTGTGTGGCTATGTGCGGCTATTGATCAGTCATTTTCCCCCAAAACATGGAATGGTCTTAATTCAAAGGAAGATCAGTCCAATATACATGTAGCTGGGTAAGGGTTAACACTGGTAAAACTCTGAATCTGGTGGACCGTTATGAATAAAGAGATCGATATCATCCAAGGTTGCCCGTTCACACTATAAACTTGTGGCACAGTGTGTGTTAAGATGTAATATGTCTTTTGAAATCAGCCTCACTGATGTGTAGCCTCACTGATGTGAGGCTCACTGATGTGTGGCTCACTGATGTGTAGCCTCACTGATGTGTGGCTAATTCACTGATGTGAGGCTGATTCACTGATGTGTGGCTCACTGATGTGTGGCCTCACTGATGTCACTGATGTGAGGCTGATTTCAATAATATGGTTTCCACAAACCGTATTGTAGACGTTATTGCAGCACCCGATATTTTTTTTTTATGTGTGTGTGTTTTCTTTACTGGCAAAGAGCTTTAAGTTTCGAGCTGTTCCATATTCTCAGGAAGTTTCAGCCCTATTTAGTACTTAGAATTCCGTTGATCTCTACTTTCGCGTGTTTAAATAAATATATTGTTTCAAAGCGAAATAGAGATTAACTCGATTCCAAGTAAACTGTTACATGAATCAGCTTTAAAGAAAATATGTATGTCAACTGAATGGATATAATTATAGGTTTAAGACATACTATACATGTATTTTAACAGTGATGAACTGCAAAATATGCCTGAAAGCGTGATAGCTGTAATAGTAAGAAAACAAGGGACACTACTCATTTGAGATAAAACATATTGAGGTATGATGGATGGTGTTTTACGACATTATCAGCGCAGTTTAGGCTATGTATGACGGTCGATTGTTAGTGGTGGAGGCAGAACACCCACTTTTCCTGGGTATATACATTTTTATTTACAATCGAGATTTTCTTACTTAAAGTTGAGCTTTCAATTGGATGAATCGGTATGGTAAAACGATGCGCCATCTCATTTATCAGTGACACTTATGCATCACGTACACTCTCGCGGTATACGAACAATAGAGCTAAATATAGCTAACAAGAAGTTAAACGCAAACACAATCCGGCATTATTGGCTTTGAAATAATTTGTTAAAAACATTTGTTACATTTTTCATTCAACAAACTAGTCTCGTTCCCTGCAAGCAACCGTTTCACTATTAACTTAATGCAGACAACCCGTGTCCTTGCATATCTGTTGTTTCGACCATTGCAATTAACCGTGTCACTACTAACGAAATGCAGACAACCCGTGTCCTTGCATATCTGTTGTATATACCATTGCAATTAGCCGTGTCACTACTAACGAAATGCAGACAACCCGCGTCCTTGCATATCTTTTGTAGGTATGAAAGAACTAATTATTTTCCCCATAGACACAATGTTAAAGTGTCACATATTAATGATTTGCTGCAAATTCAACTCAAGTATGGATAATGCAGCAGTGTAATGTTCATATAGAAAACTATTTTTCCACTTGAAAAATCACCAGAAAACGTGGGGTCACAAGACATGTAAGAAAGTTCTTGTTTGTTTACTAAACAGGTCAAGGGTACAGCTGTTTTTATTGATCGCCTGTTTTCATTGCTCACAAAGTGTAAGCATAGAGTCGAAATTTCGAAAATGTTCATCAGTGATCCAGTAAAACCTATTAATACGCTTCTTATACATATAACCACAAAATCGAATAGAAATGGGCAGTTTTCCCCTACTTATAATGCCCGTTTCCATCGAAACAGGAGGGATTACTTTTTATTATAGGAACTACATTCGACTACACCTCGGAGGTTTACATGCCTACACCTCGGAGGTTTACATGCCTACACCTCGGAGGTTTACATGCAATTGGTGGTGGTAAACCTTGTATATTCCATTGCAGTTAACCGTGTCACTTCTAACGAAATGCAGACAACCCGTGTCCTTGCATATGTTTTTTACATTCTATTGCAATTAACCTGTTCACTATTTAGAGCCGCCACAGAGAAAGTTGAAGGTGTATTATAACTTAGTGTGTGTGTGTGTGTGTGTGGGTGTGTGTGTGTGTGTGGGTGTGGGGGGGGGGGGGGGGGAGGGATATTGAATTGAATTGAATATTGTTCAAAGGCTCATCAACACAGGTTATTTAGAACTAGCCCAGAGAAAGGGGAATGTTGTAATATAACCTACCGAGTGGCGAAATATTGACTCAATAAGGAAATTAAATTGAATTGAACTGAATCTTGTTTAACGGCTCATTAATACATTATAGGTTATTCAGAGCCGCCCCAGAGAAATTGATAGATGGTAGTATAACTTAGAGAGTGGTAAATAATGACTAAATAAGGCAATTGAATTGCATTTAATATGGTTTAACGGCTCATCAATATATTTCAATTATTCAGAGCCGCCACAGAAATAAGTGAATGGTACATAGGAGTCCAGGAACCTGACATACTCTTATTATCGAATAGATTCATGTGGTTTTTTAACGTGTTCGCGGGGTAGACTCCGATACACGGTACAGTCCATTTACCTACATGTTTAGGAGGCCACGCACGGTGTCCGCGGATACCAATGTTTCAGTCATATCACGACGATGTCTGCTTCCAATAATAAATCAAAGTACCGAATTTCAACTATGATGAAATTGCGTCTTAGAATAAGGTCGTGTTTGATTACAATGAAACCGAAACTGGATTCAAAATCCATACTGTTTGTTTACAACAGTTTTGATAAATCTTGAACAAGATTTGAGAAACCGCGAATCCTGGATTCGTGCAGATTCAAGACGGATCATTCGGAACACTTCGGCCAATGATGCTACGAATGACAACAGATCAGGCCTAAAAAAAGTGTTTTTTCGGGTAACGTCTTCAAAAAAGTTAGGTAGGGTAGGGATTTTTTGTTTATTAATTTGTTTTTTCCTCTAACTTTGGATGGCTAAAACAGAACCTTGGATGGACCTTGGAACAAGGTGTGCATTGAATGTTCCATGCATTAACTGTTATTTCATTAAATAAATAAAACATTCAATAGTAAATAAACTTAATAAACCTGACAATCCTGTATTACTAATCAAAAGCTGTTCTTGTGTACTCTGGTCACAGATAATGTTTTGTCATTTGCAGGCTTTGAAGGACAGATTTAAATTCAATGATTTCAAGACATATTAAGACTTTTAATATTAAAATTTACCCAAGGGTTAAAATATTCATAAAGACCAGACATTCACGATTTATTTTTATTTACCAAGTAATTTATATTGTTAACTAGGGTTAAACAACAAACCACATTAAAAATACACTCAGAAAAATATTGATGATATTAAATATTTCTGTGTGTTTACTCAATTTATTATTTTGTTCATGATGACGCTGACATCATTTCATTCATTTATATTTACATTTCTAATGTACTTGTATAACACATACAAAACTAGAAACATCCATTTGACCATGAATCACATTGTAATTGCTTCACGCGCAGTTAAAACTATGACGTTTCAAGAAATACAAGTGAGGTGTGACGTGAGTATACCATACAAGGTTAGGAACAGAACAGAGCAGAACATAATTTTATTCAGATTAGTACATAGTACATCATCTAATACATATCTAAGTTTACAATACATCACGTGACAAGAGAGAGGATGAATATATTACTGGTTCACAATTAGAGAATATCTAATACTAAGAGATTCTCTAATATACTTACACAAATTTAGTAATATTTTTTTGTTATTTGATTTCATAAGCTCAATGAATTTAAAAATTGAAGGTCTAATAAAATACTTTTTCTTAATGTATTTTTTTCTTAAGTCATTGAAACGTCTACAAATACATATGCAATGATACTCGTCTTCTATATCCCCAGAATCACAATATAGACAAATTATTTCATTTCGTGCTAACCTGTTTGGAGCAAATCTGCCTGTCTGAATCCTAAGAGGATGAGATGACAACCTAATTTTAGAAAATATACATCTCAATGAGTAAGGCAACATATCTAAATACGTCTCGTACTCAAAATTATTCTTAAAACATTTATATGAGTCTAAACCTGGACTATTATCAATTTATCAATTGATGCCACTGTTGAATAAAATTGTCAATAACTCTTTGTTTAAAAACATTTAGAAATGATTTTACATTTAACTGGACTGCATTATAAAAAGCATATCCAGGTCCATGACTATGTAAAAGATTTTTAACACTTGCAACCCAATTTTTATAGCCTCTCTCACAATCATTTACACGTATTAGGAAGGCAAGGCTTTACGTTTACGCGGTCCCATTTGCCGTGATAAATATAGGTGTTATTCTACATTTGTATCAATTTAGAGAAAAAAATAGTTGAGAAACGGGACATATTGGTATTGATTGAGTACAATAATAATATAAATATAAGGAATACATTTTATTTTTTTAACATTCACGGGACTATGAATAGCATCAGGTCGCGAGCAAAGTTAACAATCCCTTCTGGGTTCACTTACTTTGCACGTGACCTGATGTTATTCAGTGCCATGAATGTTAAAAAATAAAATGTATTCCTTAAATACATTGGATTGAGTAATAATGTAGTGGTTTAGTGGTAAATGTATATGCTGATGAAGGCCTTTGGCCGAAAGCTAATACATTGAGTAAACACATAGAAATGTTTATTGTACAGATCCCTAGGGGTCACAAAAGTAGAAGCAAACCTTTTTTTAGGCCTCATATTATTTTAAATAAAATAAAAAATCCCTACCCACCTACTCTATTTTATTTAGAGCTGCTAGGGGAAACACGCCTCTTTTTTGGTCTAATACAGATTGTGTATCATATTTTTTTTTTTTATATATCACTAATTGTTTCTTATTCATTCCGATTCATTTATAATATCAATAAATCAATGCTATATAGAACTACATTATTGCTAAAATTTATTTTCGGTTTTAGCATTTGATTATAACGTACGGATTTACCAAACCAGATTCATCAAACCGGTTTCGGTTTTATTTATTTTTTAATTTTTTTTGCATGGTGTTTTAAGCCATTTATCAACAGAACAATTAGGTTATGCATGGCGGCCAGTTTGATTGGTGGAGGAAGACCTCAGCTATTTGAGACGAACTCAGATACAAAATTCCCCCGCCATTCTGTCTAAGCTACGCAATTTCATCTAATGGGTTTCAATTTCGGTACAGTCTGGCACAATCACGCGTTCTGTTCTGTCACACATGTATTCATAAAATATCAAAGACCACATATCTTTACGATTACATTGTTCAGAATGTAATGACCTCCTCTCAAAGAGACGCGCGGGAATGGTTACCGTCCGTGTTATCAAGGTATAGACAGGCGATGGTACCAGATGAAATTTCGCACGCAATTGGAGAGAATTACAAAGGATAGTTGCTTATGCGATAACCATTACTGACCAAACCTATTAAATATTATATGAAGATATACAGGCCATTTCACAACATATATGTATAGTTCTTAAAGATATAAATCCAAGAAAGATGAAGGATATGCGTTTGATGGTGTTGCAAGAGAAATAAAGTATAAAATTAACTGGTTACAAATCTCAATAAACTATCCTAGGAGATCAATACGGCGTATGATATATTGTTGGACATGGTTATGCAAGATCACGTGATGATCACGTGATGATGATGATTGATCTATTTATAGACCGCACAGCAAAACGATGGATAGCTATATAAACAATATATAACTGAGTCGAAGAAATTATTTGAAATTTCTAAATGACATTACCTTATTTGTATCCGCACTAGAAAAGAAGAAACACCTGTTAAAATATGGGTCTTCTTTTTCAGGCAATGCGTCGATTCATCAGTGAGGCTGTAGTTAGGATTCGTGAAAAAACACGGTAACTATAGCTTGGTGAACAAGTTCAGCATGCTAAAAAAACATAATATAGTTCTAGCTAGTAATAATATAATATAGATCCAAATATATTACCCAAACAAACCGAAATAATAATTGATCGATAAGTTGTAAACTTATGATTTATTCAGTTTCAAGTTGTGTAAGTGTACATAGGTATATGCGTGTGTGTGTGAGGGGAGTGTGGGTCCTGGGTAATACGTATGTTTTCGTTGCTACACATGTATTTTGTATGTGTGCGAGGGTGTGTGGGTGAGTGGAGTTGGGAGTGTTAACCGAGATGGACTTAAACTGGGAACCAGGGGGTCAAAATGGTAGTTCCGAAAGTAGTCCCATATACAGTTGACAGTAATGTTATTTGAGATGTTGTGTGAATGAAAATACACTCCACAGGTAGTGGTGATTAATATTTGTGCGTAGAGGGTAGACTCCCAGATATTTTGCTTCAAGAATCAGGTAAATCAGAGCTGAGACAAGTGAATGGCACTACGTTTTGTGTGGTAAGATTTGTTTGTGTTCCTCGTCAGATTTGACCTGAATTGACCTAGAATTGATACCTACTTTCATTTTGACCAAAATTCTGAACGTGGAAGCCGAAATGGAGCTTGATTTTTTGCTATGTCTGTGTTATGCTAGCTACGAAGATAGTTTACTGACAGTTTCGAGTATGGCGGAGTATAATGGCATGTGTGACGCAATATTAGGCTATACTGTAAGTCTATGGGAAATTAACAGTGGTCCAGTTCCAGATACAAACCTGTACAAACCTCTTATCAGTGTCATTACGTAATAGTCATTAACGCCTAATGGGATACCACGGTCAGGTGCGTAGTATATGGTTATTACCCCGCTGCATCGATAATTACTGTTACGCCATTTACTGTGGTATCCCATTAGGCCGGTAATGACTATAACGCAATGAAACTGATAAGAACCAACATAATTCATACCGCAGACAATTTTATTTGGCCGGATTTAGAGTCCTTTTGTAAGGGAACAGGTTTGTATCTAAATTTCATTTATATAATTATTAAAGATGGGTTTAGCACAATACAAGGCAATGTTTACAGTTTATGTTTATTGGAATATATTGGCCACGGCTTCAACAAAATAAAATATAAAACATATTCATGTACTTTATGAACCCTGGGTACAGCAGTTCACAAAGACAAATGTACCTAATTTAGAAGATAAAATGTGTAGTTAATTAAACATATGTATGTACTTTATGAACCCTGGGTACAGCAGTTCACAAAGACAAATGTACCTAATTGAAAGCTCTTGCATTGAAAATGTCAAAATTCTTATTAACTACACAATAAGTAATTGCTGTGACCGCGAAAAACTGCCGCCACCGTGTGGAGATCCCGAACGTGGACTGCTGTAAACTCTGTTGAAGCCGCGACAGAAGAACCCGACTGAAACCGATGAAATCCCATGCTCTGAAAATAAAAACATAAAAAACCGAAAACACTGTTTTCAATAACAGGAGAGGGTGGGTGGGTTTATGTTGCGAATACAGATAAAATAAATGTTTTGTACCGAATGAATTACTGAACCTTTGTTCAATCCAACTTTGTAGACAAAAGGAATTTGATAATTAAAGTTGCCGGTGTCTATGTATAAAATGCACCGGCAGAATTTATACACTAAATTTATTTTATATTCCACTTGAATAACAGTAATTTGTCCTTCAACGCACAAATTCCATTATTAAAGATGGGTTTAGCACAATACAAGGCAATGTTTACAGTTTATGTTTATTGGAATATATTGGCCACGGCTTCAACAAAATAAAATATAAAACATATTCATGTACTTTATGAACCCTGGGTACAGCAGTTAACAAAGACAAATGTACCTAATATAGAAGATAAAATGTGTAGTTAATTAAACATATGTATGTACTTTATGAACCCTGGGTACAGCAGTTCACAAAGACAAATGTACCTAATTGAAAGCTCTTGCATTGAAAATGTCAAAATTCTTATTAACTACACAATAAGTAATTGCTGTGACCGCGAAAAACTGCCACATGTCATGCAGTCCTGCGTGACACCGCCACACATGGGGGAAGCGGGACACAGCTTAGAGAATAGACTAAATGCAACATGGTTTAAATATATACGACAAAGCTGAGTGGCCAACAAAAACTATTTAAAATAAAAACCTCAAATAGAGGAAATGGCTGACGCAAATGTCTCGCCAAAAATAAAAATGCCTCAAATAGAGGAAATGGCTGACGCATATGTCTCGCCAAAATAACAAACGCCTCAAATAGAGAGCGCAAAGAGAAAAAAGCCTTAAATAGAGACTGCCTCAAATAGAGGCAACACACTCCTCAAGTAGAGGAAATAGCTGAAGCAAATGTCCCGACAATATAAAACAAAAACGTCTCGAAATTGAGAACGTTCAAAATAAAATTCTTCAATAGAGACTGCAACAGTATTAGCAAACTCCCGACATGTACACACTAACAGTCACATTGCCAGAGGGGTAAACATTGTTATTCATTGTTTAAAAGTGAAAGAAAATAATGCAGCCCGAGACGGAGGTTTTGCAAGAATACTTTATTGCCTTGGTCGGACAAATGAACTTTGCCCGAATACAAATGCAAATTTGACTCGGCTATTTCCGGGTATTTTATATACCCGCCCCCCAATTTAATCACTTCTGTAGCCGCCTTACTATTAACCCTTACTCTCACACGTTCTAAAGCTGAATGAGATAACTCATCCCGCCAAACTAAACGCGGAAGAATTTGTGACCACACAATAAAAACTCCAGGTATTATAAGGTCTTTGATATTGTTTAAGGTTTTAACCATTTGGTGCCTTAATTCTGCAGCTGGTACTTGACCTATATCATTACCGCCACAGTGCAACACTAGTACATTAGGAGGGTCTTCAATAGTCAACAGTAGTTGGAGCCTCTTCTCGACCTGGCGCCATCTCAAACCACCTTTCCCCTGCCACCAAACACTCGCATGGAGCTCGTCTAATCCCAGGCCGACTCCTTCCGATGGTGATTGTCTGGCATATGTAAACGCCCCCGTAATAATGGACGAGCCCACAATCCACACTCGAGATCTTGTATCTGGAATACTTAAGACTCGATTCAACTAGGGGAACAATAGTTGAGCTATTCGGTCGGAACTCGGATATATGTTTTGTAAGCCTTAGAGTCCCATCGCCCAAGCTCTCTGATCATGTCATCCGACATTCCCAGACGCGACGCATTGGAAGCTGCGCCAATACGTAGAGAATGAGACTTATAATTATTGGCATCAATTCCTAAAGCGATCAACGCTTTTTTTAACACCGCGCTAAATTGATACCGAGTGACTTGACCACCCCCAAAATGAATAAATAGCTGACCGATACATTTGGGGCGAACCTCTAAATACGATTTAAGACAAGTGACAGGACATATTGTAGAGTTAATAGCTGGAAGTGAAATAATAGTGCCCACACCCCTCTGATCTGTTTTTGAGTGTGCCAAATGTATTTCGAATAGAGTGTTTTCTTGAGAAAAGTGTATGCTGTCGAAAGTCAGTGCATGAATTGAATGGCTCTTATTATCCGACACTAATTCTCCTGCTCGAAGAAACCCGAAATATGCCAGTGCAAAGGCAGCTGCGAACATAGAAGCTTCATAATTTGAACTGCAAATAGCCGGTAAGATTTTTAAAATCTTGACCAACATATCTGGGGTAACGGGGAGTCTGGGATCGACCCTTTTATCAAGACGATTCATGCCAACTAACATTTTTTTAATTACGAAATTATTTGTTACATCTGATAAATGCAAAAGTTTGCATTTGAAACTAATGCCAGACAAATATGAACGAGCTGTTGCAGGTGCGCACCCTTTAAGAGACAGATGAGCAATGAAATCGACTACTTGCTGTATGCTTGGAGGCCAGGCCAATTGCATATTATAATTAACCCGAAAAGTGTCAAATGATTTAATGCCTGTATTGTAAGATTCCCGCGTGTTGAAGGCCAACGATGCCTCTAAAAGCCTGTCTGCTCGAGACTGGATATCAAAGCTAGGAAAGATGCAGGAACTGGACATGGGTGTTGTTCTGCCCTGGGAGCCAGCTGCTGAAAACGAACCCATTGTTTACGAGATAAGGCATCAACTATACAATTGTTTTTACCTTCAATATGAACTGCATGAAACTGTATGTTAAACAACATAGTTTGCAAAACAAGGGGACGAACAAGGTGCATCACTCTAACAGATCTGGACGTTTTTCTGTTTAGAATAGAGACCAGCGCGAGATTGTCCGTATGCAGGACAATCTTTTTACCCTGGAACATATTGCCCCATATTTGAAAAGCCCAAACTATGGGTACCAACTCGAGAAAAGTTATATCCGTTATCAGTTCTGTGTCGCGCCAACTATTTGGCCACTGGAAAAAAGTCCAATGTGGTTCGAAATATGCAGCACACCCTAAATTAGCATTGCCTGCAGAGTCAGTAAAAAGATGCAAGTCGAAATTGCTGGTCCAAACTGAATCCGGGAAATAACAGTAGCCATTAAAGCAATCAAGGAATATTAACCACATTTTTACATCGTCTTTCATTGGTTTGGACACTCTAATGAAGTGATGTGGTTGAGCTGCACCCGACATAGCGTCATAAAAACGCCTACAAAATGCACGAGCCGCTGGTATTGCACGTGAGCAAAAATTCAGCGAGCCAGCAAGAGACTGCAGAGACTTGAGAGTGACCTTCTTTTCCCCAAAATAAATGTTAATAAGCTCCTTAACTCGATCAATTTGTCATTGGGAATTCGCACTATCATTTTCTCAGAATCAATTTCAAGGCCTAAAAATATTAAAATATGAGTAGGCCCCACTGTTTTGTCATCCGCAATAGGAACGCCAATTTCCATGCACAAATTACTAAAACTAGCCATAAGCAAGGCACAGTCTGAGTATTCTTTCCTACCGCCAAAAAGAAAATCGTCTAAATAATGAATAACACTATCTAATCTGGACTGTTGTTTGACTACCCACTCAAGAGCAGTTGCAAATTTTTCAAAAAGAGAACAAGAAATGGAACATCCCATCGGAAGGCACATATCGTAGAAGAATTGTCCCATAACTTTAAAGCCCAACAACTCGAAATCTAGATAATTTATTGGCAGTAATCTAAAAGCAGATTTTATGTCCATTTTCCCCAGCAAAGCCCCTGGTCCCAGGCCTTGGATCATTTCAATGGCCTGGTCGAAAGAAGCATATTGAACATTACATAAATTTGGATCAATAAAATCGTTAATACTAGACCCACATAGGTATGACAAATGGTGTATTAACCGAGAACTACCGTCTTTTTTCGTGACCAAACCGATTGGAGATATTCTTATGTTTTGAAAAGGTGGATCCCAAAAGGGGCCTGCCATACGCCCTAAATAAATTTCCTTGTTAATCAATCTTAAAGCTTCCGCTTCATTGTTTTTGACAGAGACTAAGTTTTGGCAATCCGAAAATTGCCTAGGTCCCGAATAATGCAATCTAAATCCATTAACAAAACCATGTATCAATTCACTGGCGGTGGCTGTATCGGGGTTAAACTCCAACATGCTACAAAGAGGTTTGATTCTAATGGGTGTTTGCCCGCGAGTTGGCATATCTAAATTGGAGCCTTGGCGAAGCCCCAACTGGCGCAGCTGACCTATAGACTGGACGTGTTGGGTAGCTTGGCACAGGAGACGGGAAACGTGCCCCTTGCTGACTTCCACCGCCTGCCCTAAAATTAAATACATTACTAGCCTGAGGTTGGTTCAATTGTGAAGCGTGACTGTTGCATCGCAAAGATGGGTGGAAACCCGAGCATCTCATACATATATGAAGATAATTGCATGGTTTTTTGGTACACCAACCCTTGGAATTGTAGTCGAAACACTTGTGATGTTTTAGACCCGATTGAACAGGTGTAGAAGGCGTGTAATACATATATAACAGCCATAGTTCCTGATCAACCAAACCCAAAGAAGAAGATGGGTCACGGGCTTTCTTCAACCCAAATTGTTCATCATACAATTTCCAACCCAGCCCTGCAAAACGTTGGGCCCCCAAGCGAATAATACGTAAGTATTTTAATAAACCAGATATTGCCTCTGGATGAAAGGAAGTATAGACACTTATATAAATCAAAAAAGCGTCTGTCCATTGCTGAACATCAGCAATTTTAGATCCAGAAGACCTTGACTGCAAAATCAATTGCCCATCAATCAGAGAGACATGTTTTGAAATGTCTTCCTGGGGCTTTGAAAGGAGCAACGCAAGATCAACATATTCCCCGTTTAAGATTTTGCTTGATAAGCTAGGCCCAATGTTGGAACCCAACTCATCGTGAATGCTGGTTATTTACACGGGTAAAACGGCATTCTGTGTACTCGTACCTTGGAGTGGGGCCTCAGGTCCAGGAACTACGACACCGACCTCAGGTTCCGGAACCACGACACCGCGCCTGATGCCCCCAAGCGACTCGACCAAATGGGGGGTCACCTGTCGAACAACCTCCTTAATAAGTTCCGGGTCCACGACTGGAGGTTCTAGTGTCCTGCCTGCCGAATCTGGAGGTGCTGGTGGACTACTATCCGATTTCTCCGGAGTCACCACTTTCTGACGCCTGGCGTACGGGCTTTTTGAGTCGTTTAGGCATTTTTCAACTGAAATGTAACGTGAGCGATTAATCCGTTGCCAATTAGCATCCATAAGTATATATATTTATTACATTTATTATTAGAATAATATTTTTATAAACAGGTTCTTTTTATTGATTTATTTATGTAATTTAATTATATTATTTTTTGTAGTTTTTTTTTTTTTTAAATCTTTCGATTTACGAAATATATATATATATATTCTTAATATTATTATTTATGTATTATTATTATTATTTTCTTCTTTTATTTATTTATTCTATAATTTTATTTATTTATTCCCCCTCCCCCACAAACATGCAAAAGATCAGCCTGATCAATGATCAATGACAGAACATCCAGGTCACAACAGCATTTTCCTTCCCTCGGTAAGAACAATTGCTATGATCAATCGTGTGTATTTCGAAGGTGAAAATTAATTATAATATGATAGAAAACGAGCCCTGTGTCCAGTAACAGCATCCGCCGATTCCTAGCTGCAGACCTCTTCAGGACCCAATCACTTACCGCACTTATAAAACAAGAAACAAACATGTATAGTTTATAAACGAAACAATAACAACCACGTTAAGAACATCGAAGAGGAACAACTCCAACATTAAAACATGTATCATGTAGGAACAGTTATTTCCCTTGAAAGAAAAGGTTTGCCGGCGTTGAGATAAAATCTACCAAGCATAATTTGATACAAAGTCATTATTAAATTAAATACGTTGCAAATATTTATCTACGAAAAAGATTATTTTATAAGACGACTATTAAATATTGCTTCTTCGGCCGTAAATGAACAATACATGATATAGAAAAATGCAGGTAACACGAGTCGGATTGATTACGTCATGCATATGTAATACATGATAACTATGACTAATGCCAGTAATGGCGACGCCCTCCTGAGTCCTTCTGCTTGAAGCATTCTGACAAACGCTTTTAATCCTAATAAACTAAATTCCCCTGCAACAAATAGTTCGTTACAAAATGACCAGTAACGTACTTACCAATTTACAAAAGCCTTAAATGTAAGGTTTATGTTGCGAATACAGATAAAATAAATGTTTTGTACCGAATGAATTACTGAACCTTTGTTCAATCCAACTTTGTAGACAAAAGGAATTTGATAATTAAAGTTGCCGGTGTCTATGTATAAAATGCACCGGCAGAATTTATACACTAAATTTATTTTATATTCCACTTGAATAACAGTAATTTGTCCTTCAACGCACAAATTCCATTATTCTAATTATATGATCTTATTTTATGTTTAGTGAGAATGTTTTTTTCGGTAGAGTTTTCTTTATTCGGCCCAACGCTATGTCGTGATTATGTTTATGTCGTCTCAATGTTATGAGATCGAGGCATTATAACGTATTGGGTGGAGAAACAATGACTGAATGAGTATATTGAATTGAAGTAAATCTTGTTTAAACGCTATTAATATATTAGTTTGACAATATTTGCGTTGATTTATAGTAGAGTTAATTAATTTAATTTATAAGTTGCTTATAGCGAGCGTTAATGACGTCACTTAGCGTGAATGACGTTACTTAAGCTCGTATTGGCGAATTTCTTCATATTGACCTTGTTTTTTTCATATTGGCCGACTTCCGGTTCATAATGGTCAAGTTTGCGTTTGTGCAGAGTTTCTAGTAAAACACGGCTATTACAGGTCAATTAATTAATAAACAAAATTATAAAATGAACTACTTCAAACCGTTTAACGAATACCTTGATGTTCGTGCTTTGTTTACTCTAATAAAACGAAATTCGAGTTGGTATTACAAAATGATCTAAATACCACATAAAATATCTGTATGTCAGAATATATTCTCTCCTCCTGCTTAACACAAAATCGAGGTTTGAGGAATGAGGAATATTCATACAAACTCCTTTACCGTTTTGTAAAGCGAATCATATTGACGAATGTTAGTGAAATTATGTGTTAATGTATTGTCACGGATCTCACAATGTCACATAGAAGCAACATATTCAATCGCTTTTATCACTTTACATGGACACAGTTGACACAGATTGCCCTTAAATTTATCACACATGGAAGAACAATAAAGTATATGTTTAAACGTGCAACGAGTAGGTGCATTTACGCCGAAATATACTGAGGAGACGAGACTATTAGGAGATACTTGTTTGTCAGTTTGAAATGTCGGCATGAGACTTTTTGAGAATCCCCACATCACCATACCTCTCCCAGGTTTGTCTTTTACTAACTAATTACATTTATGGTTTGACGTTTTCGGAGGATAGACTCCGATAGGGCGGACCGTCCGGTTTACTTCTAAATCCAAGAACGAGCCTAAGGGAACGTTTCTTGTCCAAGAACACTCTCACGAAACTCAGTGGTGTTGTTGGTGACGATCATGCATCATTAATCGAGTAATTCGAGTCTATAATTCAATTGTTTGTTCGGCTTTAATTTTAATTTTACCATCGCCCTGCCTTCGAATGCATTCAACCTTTGAATGGGAACAGTTGTAATGTTGAATACGTATGACTGTGCTAGAATGTTCATCACACGTCTGAGTTCAAATGCTATTAGATATTATTCTACGATTAGGAGTCACAGTAAAAGTGTCTCCGTGGCCGAATGGTTAACGACGTTGCGTTGTAAACCTGCGCCTCTCACCGCTGAGGGATAGAATCCACGCAGAGCTCGACTTGTAAGTGAGGAAGTGTCGATTCTTACGGATGACGGGAGGTGTACAGTACTGGTCCTACCCAGGAAAAGTGGCTGGTCTGCCTCCACCACAAAAAAATCGACCGTCATATATAACTATGCATGTGTTGAAAATGACGTAAAACACCATACAAACAAACACACAAAGACAATGCATCGACTGATCTCACTAAAGTAGCATACTAAAATGGTGACATAAGATGTATTTTGTATAGATAGTTTCTGCATAGTACGCTATGAGTGACATTTTTGTGAAACAAGGTACGAAACTGTAGTCTAGATCATCTGCGACGCTTGCTTTTTCTTCAAGACAAATGTCTAGAACCTTTTTTCTAATTCATTTTTTGAAGAGTCAGCCATTTTACCGAGATTCTGGTATCGTTACTTTGCATCCGTACGTTCGTAAAAATAACCACACGCCTATCATCTCTTGAAATATCTCCTATAATCGAAAACAGCAGTAAAATAATCTGTAATTAACGCTCTACGCACGATATTACGAATACTAGTATTTTTCATAATTATATAGCTGATAGGGTTTTCCATTAAACTGAAACATATTTCATTATGCATAGTGTGGGTGTCCTATACACAGCCTTTATTATAACGGGAAGCAATTGTATTATATTAACGGGAAGCAACTGTATTAAAGGAAGGGAAACAATTTACTATAGCAATGGGTAACACCTTTACTATAGCAACGGGAAGCAACTTTTATTATAGCAACATGAATCAACTTTATTATAACAAAGGATACAATCTTATTAAAGCAACGGGGCACACCTTTATTATAGCAACGGGACATACCTTTATTATAGCAACGCGTTGAGCAACTTTATTATAGCAACGGGACAATTGTTTACTATAACAACGGAACACACCTGTGTTATAGCAATGCGACAAACTTTTATTGTAGCAGAGGGACGTACCTTTATTACAGCAAGCGGAAGCACCTACATAATCATAATCACGATATAACGTTGGTCCGAATAAAGGTAACTCTACCGAATACTCAGTAAACATAAAATAAGATCATAATTATAATGATAATAATTATAAATGCAATTTAGATACAAACCTGTTTCCCTTATAAAAGGACTTTAATTATGGCCAAATAAAATTGTGTGTGGTATGAATTTCAATATGCAAATATGTTGGTTCTTATCAGTTTCATAGCGTAATAGTCATTAACGGTTTAATGGGATTCCACAGTAAATTGCGTAACAGTAATTATCGATGCAGCGGGGTAATAACCATATATCACGCACCTGACCGTGGTATCCCATTAGGCGGTTAATGACTATTACGTAATGACACTGATAAGGGCCACAGGTTTGTATCTCGGCTAACACTCACAAATCCAACCACCCACCAACCCACCCTCTCAAACACACAAATACATGTGTAGCAACGAAATCATACGTATTACCCAGGACCCACTCTCCCCTCATACACACACTCATACATATATACACTTACAGCAACTTGAAGCTGAATACATCATACGCTTACAACTTATCCATCAATTATTATTTCGGTTTATTTGTGTAATATATTTGGATCTATATTACATTAATACTATCTAGAATTATATTATGTTTTTTTTTTATTATTGGAAGCAGACATAGTCGTGATATGACTGAAACACTGGTATCACAACATGGCCGGCGAGGACACCATGGCCTCCTACACATGTATGTAAACTGACGGTACGTGTATCGGAGTCTATCCTTCGAAAACGTTAAATAACCACACGAATCTATTTGATAATAAGAGTAGGTCAGGTTCCTGGACTCCTATGTACCGTCCCTTATCTCTGTGGCAATTCAATTCAATTTCCTTGTTTAACATGATTCAGTTCAATTCAATTTCCTTATTTAGTCAATATATCACCACTCAATAAGTTATAATGCAACATTCCTCTTTCAGTAAGTTCTCATTATTTAATCATTATTTCACCACTCACTAAGTTATAATACCACATTCAACACTTTCTCTGGGGCGGCTCTAAATAGCCTATAATGTCTTCATGAGCTGTTGAATAATATTCAGTTCAATTCAATTCCCCTCCCCACACCCGCCACACAATAAGTTAACCTTCAACTTTCTCTGGGTCGGCTCTAAATAACCTATAATGTGTTGTTGAGCAGTTGAACAATATTCAGGTCAATTAATATACCCCCCCCCCCCCCCCCCCCCCCCACAACCCCCCCACACCCCCCACCCACACACACACATACACACACACTCAATACATTATAAAACGAATTCTCTCTCTGGGGAGGCTCTAAATAACCTATATTGTATGGTTGGCTAAACAATGGTTAGGGTTAAACAAGATTCAATCCAGTCTACTCATCCAGTCATTATTTCTCCACCCCAAATGCCATAACGCATATCCGCGAACACTATGGCCGGTGCGCACCGGACACCATGGCCTCCTACAGCGTGCTCGTGTATAGCCTAACGAAACTATCCATTATTAATTTGAAAGTGACACTATGAGTATGTTTGCGTGCTTTATAGCATAAAGATAATGTAAATAGATATATATAGTAACCAACCACATAATTGCGTGACTGAATACATATTTTCAAATACAAAAACAACAAAAACGATTAAGTAGCAGCGTAAATTACTAAATCATTATGTTAACAATTTATTCTTGAATTTTGAATTTTAAGTTTATGATCGTCTACCGCAAATAAATAAAAAATACATAAAACAGTTGATAATGGCTTTAATTACTACTAACGGCAGTGGGGCGAAGAAGAGTGCTCAACAGTGTTAACGATTCTTCAGCTGAATATTTATTAAATTCAAAACAAAATGCATTTAACTATCACGAATAAAACACAATATAACACAAATGTGTTGCAGAAAAGATAATAATGCTACACATTTTTTGAATGACTACACATGTTTAATCAATTGCACACCATATAAGCCTCTTCAAAACATATATGTACCTAGCCATAATTTAGTTTTCTCACATCTCGGCTCCCAGCCATAGCACTTGGGGTTAGATTAGAGACCAAAAGAAATTTACCACTGTGATACAGTGAGAATACGGAAATATCACGTAATCTGAGTGGGAGGGTAGGCGTGGGGAGAGGAGGGATGGACAATGTTACTAATTAGGCATCACTTGTGCGCGCGAATTCTCTCCATGTGTTATGGATAACGAAACCGTTCGAAAAGCGAGCCTTTGTAAGGGCATAACGATTATTAGTTTAGTTAGAATATATCTGAAGGGTGGAAGTTACTTCGTTCGCCTAGATCCGCACAAACAGCAGAGCAACTGACAGAAAAAACTAGCAGTGCAATTAAACCTGCCAGAAAACCTTGGCAACATTGTACGCATTCTCGAAATTCGGCAGAACGTTATTGCATCTTATAATCGAATGTACTAATGCTGTACATTTTGATGAATCAACACGAACACGTTGCCAATATGCATCACTCCGCTTTTGCTGTATTATTAAATGGCTTAAGTCGGCATTTTTGATAATTGCGGATATGCTTGAAGTACAAAATAAAACATATTCAATAAAGATACGTGTACATACGCCTGCAGTTATTGGCAACGGTCTAATAATGCATTTTGCTTATGCTAACACCTTCTGGTTTAACGGGCTACTTCAGGCTTTTTCTAGAACAATTTTAAATGTTCCTAGATAGAACCTGTACTGTGTAACTTTCCGCCATCCGTAAAAATCGACACTTTCTCAAATCATGATTAAATGTCATATATTCTATACTCAAATATAAAAGACCTTTAAGTCCATGAGTACACAGGTACATCAACATACATGTACATAATTATATACACGGCAATAAATGCTTTTTTCACATATAATTCTGTGCAATCAAATACATGGTTCCATCATATTATTACATGATTAGATAAAACGCTTACTAACAAGAGTATGATTCAATGATTTTTCTTTTGGGAGAGAATTAAATACCGAATAGTAGATATGTATATATACATCAAAATGTTGATGCATTATTTTATTATTATTATTATTATATGTTTTACAATACTCAAACCTGTCTAAAATAGCGACCCATGGGGCCATCCTTTAAAAAAACATGAATAGTGTACGTGAAGAAAATATATATAGCAAACAGCGCTTTTAAACAAACAAGTGGCTAGATACTGGCACATATACACTCTTTTAATTTAATATAAATAAAAGTTAATAACGGTTGCCGTATAATTTTATAATTTCAGAGAAATTTCCTTTAATCAACTTCCTCAACAGTCGGTCCACTTCCTTCCGCCTTGCTCGCGCCGCCACCGGAGTTACCACCGTGAAGCTTTGTCATAATGGGTCCACACACTTGCTGCAGTTCTTTCTGTTTGTGATCAAACTCGTCCTTTTCCGCAAGCGAGTTGTCTTCCAGCCATTTTAATGCTTCGTTACAGTTTGCTTCCACTTTGTCTTTATCAGACTGTGATAATTTATCACCCGCGTCGTTCGCCGCTTGTTTCAGTGAGAATATGTAGTGTTCCAGTTGATTACGCGCCGCGACTCTCTGTCGCTGTTTATCGTCTTCATCTTTGTACTTCTCGGCGTCGTTAACCATTCTGTCAATCTCCGTTTTTGACAGTCGGCCCTTGTCGTTTGTGATGGTTATTTTGTTTGATTTTCCTGTGCTTTTATCCTGTGCTGACACATTAAGGATGCCGTTAGCGTCCACGTCAAACGTGACATCTATCTGGGGCACCCCGCGAGGTGCTGGTGGTATGCCAGTCAGCTCAAATCGACCTAGAAGGTTGTTATCCTTAGTCATGGCCCTCTCGCCTTCGTAGACCTGTATCGTCACGGCTGGCTGATTATCAGCGTATGTCGTGAACGTGTTCGACGTTTTAGCAGGAACGCGAGTATTACGTTCTATTAATTTTGACATAACACCGCCTGCGGTTTCAATACCAAGAGAAAGCGGGGCAACGTCCACAAGCAAAACATCTTTGATTGCGTCGCTTGTATCTCCACTTAATACCGCTGCCTGCACTGCCGCGCCATACGCAACTGCTTCGTCAGGGTTTATAGATTTGTTAAGATCACGTCCGTCCATAAAATCCTGTAGGAGTTTCTGGATTTTCGGTATACGGGTCGACCCTCCAACGAGCACGATGTCGTTTATTTTGTTTTTGTCCATTTTAGCGTCGCGTAGCGCTTTTTCGACCGGCTCAAGTGTTCCACGAAACAAATCTGAACACAGTTCTTCAAAGCGAGCCCTAGATATTTTCGTGTAAAAGTCAATTCCTTCATAGAGTGAGTCAATTTCAAGACTCGCCTCTGTGCTGCTCGAAAGCGTCCGTTTTGCTCGTTCACAAGCTGTGCGTAGTCGTCGTAGTGCGCGTGCGTTCTTGCTCATATCTTTATGGTGTTTTCTCTCAAATTCTTTCATGAAAAATGTCACCAACCTGTTGTCAAAATCCTCCCCACCCAAGTGAGTATCTCCTGCTGTCGATTGCACCTCAAACATTGAACCCTCATCGATAGTGAGTATAGAGACGTCGAAAGTACCACCTCCCAAATCATATATTAGGACATGTTTTTCTCCTTTCAGGCTTTTATCCAAACCATACGCTAGTGCGGCGGCGGTGGGCTCGTTTATAATTCTTAAAACGTTAAGTCCAGAGATCCTTCCCGCATCTTTTGTCGCCTGTCTTTGAGAGTCGTTAAAATATGCGGGGACGGTGACAACCGCATCTTTGATGGTGGTGCCTAAAAACGCTTCCGCCGTCTCGCGCATCTTGGTTAGAAACCATGGAGCTTATCTCTTCAGCTGAAAATTGTTTTACCTCTCCTTTAAATTCGACCTGAATCAGAGGTTTGCCTCCCTTGTTTGTAACCTTGAACGGCCAGTGTTTCATGTCGTTCTGAACGGAGGCGTCGTCGAACTTGCGACCAATTAGCCGCTTCGCGTCGAAGACACTATTGCTCGGATTCATTGCTACTTGGTTCTTCGCAGCGTCTCCTACAATATAATAAATGAAAATTAAAAAAAAATCATCAATCATATTGTTTGTATTATAATTATAAAAATATTTACATGTTGAAGGACCACATGTCAATCATGACTAATTTTCTACATTGAAAATAATTATTAATAATTATTTGAAGAGTTGCATTTTTGCATATTACTAAATAATTGTTGATTATTGGAGCAAACTATTCACCAATATGTAACTTAGGAAGATTAATGAAACAGATCCACATTTTGTAATATTTTATTTAATTATATGCAAGCAGATTTAAAGTCGCAATGCTACTGGATTAATAAATAGAGGTGTTAATTGTAATCCTTGTCAAGATTGTAGTGTGTCCCTTTAAAGTATAATAAATTACAAGCATGTGATATAATAGGATTATTACTAGAGTAACGTGTTCTTGACGTTTGTATCACCTCGAGTAGGTAAATGACATATCAAGGATCTCACGATAGGCGGAAAATGGGCGTATCTTGTTTGACGTAACGTCGTCTTGACGTTCTCGTGTAAACTGGTGTAAATCCGTGCATTTTTAGGAATTTCCCGGTTCTATTTTAAGTAGAATAGTGATACGGAATCTATTTTTAGTAGCATACTGATACGGATTCAGAAAACCTCTGGAGGTGATACAGGTTTTTTGTATTCCACTGTAAGGAAATAAAGGTACTATGTATATAGTTATTGATAGGTATATAATAAACTTGCATACAGGTGGTAAACGTTTTAAACGCTTCTCTGCAGTAAGGAAAAATAATAAATAATTACTGCAGCTTGTTTACTTTAAAAAAACTCGTTCGTAATCTTATTTGTAAATACATTGAACAATTAAAGCAGCTATCCCGCCAACAACAGCCACATTTTATAAAATATGTACACCATTTCTAAACCTACTGACGACACGTACTTTGAGAATCCAAACTCTGTAGACACAATATAAATGGCTTTAACCGCCCAGGCCAAAACTGGAGCGTCGAATTAAGAGTTACCAACTCATAATTCATTTTACGCTTATTCAATCACGGTTAATTTAATTTAAGAACCCATGAATAAATCTCTTAATTGTAATCGGCATGTATATTATTATATGACCTGAATACATGGATAGAGTTTTGATGAACAGTTCTGTAGTGTAATTTTGCCGTTATTTGGCGGGTTAGTTTCTTTAACTGATACAAGTGCTGGCGCAGTGACTCCGAATCCAAAGATCCCGGGGTCATGCCTCACTGGTAACCCTAGGGTACTTGGGTGTGTCCTTATACGAGATATTTTACAAAAGCCTCGTAAACTGGGCGAGCACGTTAAAAAAAACATTGATACCTATTCGATAGCATGAACAGGGCAGCGATGCCGGTATACAGTGGTAAACGTGTTTTGTATTATACTATTATCATGTTTCATTTTTTCGCTATCATTTTAAACGGTAGAGGTGTGTATAGCTCGGTAATACTAATAGTTTCTTCATTTATCGAGGATAACATATTTGGCTCATAGCCAGTCTGACATATATATAAAACAGTCCTCAGACAAAATCATAAATATTTACAATATGTACATACATTTGTTAAAACAATGTTATATATGGCATAAAACATGTCTAGAAACTTTAATATATATTAAAAATAATAATGTACAATGATTTTTAAACTGAATAAAAGGACGAGCTTTTTAATACTGTTAATAACTAAAGTACATTACTAATAGTTGCCTGTGATCATACAAGCTAATCCACCAAAAGATAATATGTTTTAGGTAAATATATCATTTAAACATCTCATGTGTATCCCAGGGTTAGACAACGTACTTAGCGAGGCCACCATGAGACAGTGTATAAGTTTCAATTTTACAACTTCATGAGGTGATGTTTGAATTGGTGAAGTGATGCTGATCGTGTAATTTCGATTGGGAGAGTATTCCATTTGAATCGGGATAGACGGATGTTCTTAGTTAAGATATTTCTTTTAGCCTTATCCGTCGGTTGGGAACATAAAGCGGGCGGTCCCGTACATCGGAATCTATCCTCCGACAATGTCAAAGTACCACAGGAATACATTCAACGGTTATAGTCGGACAGGACCCCTTATTCACCCCCACCCCACGTCTCCTCCTCCACCCACCCCACTCCCCGACGCAACACTCTCTCCGGGGCGGCTCGAAATAACCCCAACAATGTGTCGATGACCCGGTAGACAGCACTTTTAATCAAGCTAACATAACACCGTTAATCGTTTGTCACTATGAAGGTCATGAATATAAAACATTTTTTTACAATGTAATCGTTTTGTTTGATTACCCAGTGTGACAATAACAAATTATCAAAATACAAAATGATGTAATATGCTAATTGATATGAGACGGTGAGTGTAAATTTTCAAAAAAACGTTAAATCTTTTGCTGTATGGGAATATTTTATGAAGGTTGTTCTGCATGTTTGTGAATGTGGATACGCGCTGATACCTACGATACCTGTTGAATGATTATGTGAAAACGCACGGATTGTAATGATAAGACCCTCCGACTCCAGCCCGAAAAAAACTCAAGCTCAAACATAATAAATTATGGGTATCCGGTGAAGATAGGGGAATTCCAACACGAGGTATACTGTTTTTATCGGAACCGAGGCTGTGCCGAGGTTCCGATTAGAGCCGAGTTTCCGATTAAACCAGTTATACCGAGGGTTGGAATTTCCCTACCTGAACCGTTAACCCATGATTGATTATTTTTCTTGCATATCATTGACATTCTGCGCATTGACTTTGTCAACTACTAACGTTTCACATGTTTATTTATACAAAGACGTTATGCAACTGTCATTGTAGCATGGTCACTGAAAATTCCCTTTGTAATAGCACAGGTGTAAATCGTTTAATTGAAAATAACACCTGTCAGAATAAATGATGTACTACAAGTAATAGATAGAGTATGGTCTCACTGAGTTGGTTAATTTAAACGTCGAGATGGACGTAGTCCATCGAGGTGTTTAAATTAACCAACGAGATGAAACCATACTCTTTTTGTTTTGTAGCAAGTTTATTTCAGCTCACTGCCATACTCTAACTTCCAATAACTGGTAGTTGTAGCATGGTCACTGAAAATTATCTTTGTAATAGGTGAAAATCGTTTAATTGAAAATAACACCTGTCAGAATAACAGTTAGAATAACAGTTAGAATAACAAGTTAGAGTATGGCAGGGAGCTGAAATGGACATACGCCCATCTCGATGTTTAAATTAACGAACTCAATGAAACCATACTCTGTCTATTACTTGTTGATATCAGCGCGCGAGTTTTGAGTTATTTCTCAGTTTTTCTCAATTTTCGATTATAACTTTTTTAAATTTATCTTTGTGTAAACTTTCCGAATTACATTCAGCCTATTAAAGTCCGTGAACTGAATACTACTTTCAATTTCAACTGTTCACATCCAAAACATGTTTATTCGGATACTTTTGTTTTCTCCATAAATTGCAGCCTCAGGAAATAACTATATCGATGTATTGATAAAGATTTATTTTGATGATATGTGGCGAGTTGGATTAAAATCGCAACATCTGTAACATCATCTAGCTGAAGCGTGTCGTGAACGGTAGTTAAACTGTATTAATGGTTCGTGCTCGATCAACAACGCGTTTTTTTAAATTCCTAATAGAAATTGTTTTTGTTTATTTATAGCTAGTCCTGGAAAGAAACTGTTGCTAATTTTAAAGCTAAATATAAAAATAACAACAAACAATTAACATTTCTTACCTATTAAACGTTCTGTGTCTGTGAATGCAACGTAACTGGGCGTGGTCCTGTTGCCCTGATCATTAGCGATGATTTCCACTTTCCCGTGCTGGAACACACCCACGCACGAGTACGTTGTACCAAGGTCAATCCCTATAGCCACCATGGTTATTGCCTGAGTGTATATCTAGTATATAAATTACTAAAATCACTGGCCTTGAAGGCACGTTTTTAAATGTATATTTTTTCAAAATTACTAGTTTCTAGTTGACCGAAAATAATGCCACGCCCTCCGATACAAAGAACTGTTTTATTACGGAAACACTATTATTTTTTGAAAAAGAAACTGCAGCTTCGAAAATATTACGAAAAAAACACAACAAATAACCTCGATGTATGCTCTTAACTACTTTAATATTTCATACGTCTAGTATGCATACCTGAGTATAATTACGCGGAGACGATAGCTAGAAGCAACATAAATACTACCTCCACCTACATCATTGTAACTTTCTACTTCATTCTAGAAAGCTGGCCCCATACCAAACCAGTGAGTAAGCTGTTGTAGATGCACGTTGTGATAAATACTTGCATCATTGCTAATGTTTGTTCATCTTAATTCGCAAAGACTAGCGACATGCATTGTACGTGTACCTGGTGATCCAAACTATTTTTGTTTCTGATAACATGTACAAATCTCGCTTTTACACTTAAAGGGACACACGGCAATCGTGAGGCGTGTCGTATATTTATTTGTTCGCGCATCACAAATCACGTCTACTAAAGTATATATATATACTTTAGTAGACGTGATTTGTGATATATATATAGTTTTTCTTCCCGCTAGTTTTGAAAAAAATAATGAACACAAATAATTTATAAAATTTCTAAATATTTTTTCTTCTAAAAGTAAACTCAGGAGCTCAGTCATTGAACGAGGTATAGAGGCTACCTGTCTAAAGGGACACATCCTGATTTTTTCCCTCAAAAACTCACGGCGTCTCGTTAGTTTTTCTACACAACTCGCATTTGTTCAATCATTATATTATGATAAGAATAATTAAAAACAATTTGTGTTGCATATTATTAAATGTTGATTATATTGCACCAGTAATATATTTAAACCTATGGTAGAATAA
The DNA here is from genome assembly GCA_037043455.1 of Cyrtodaria siliqua. Lineage (NCBI taxonomy): Eukaryota > Metazoa > Mollusca > Bivalvia > Adapedonta > Hiatellidae > Cyrtodaria > Cyrtodaria siliqua. The sequence goes on from JAWPHD010012623.1 coordinate 43,691, forward strand.
GACGAAAATTCAAGATGTTATTTAATTATATGCAAGCAGGTTTAAAGTCAAAATAATACTGGACAAATAAATCGAGACGCTAATTTCAATGTTAGATACTATATTCAAGATTACTGTGTGCCATTTAATATTGAATTTATTAAACAAGTTGGATAACATTAGATGATGCAAGGCTTTGCCGAGCATCGTATCAGTTTTATCCAACGAATTTAATACATTATTCAACATTAAATAAGCACCCATATGAGATTCTATTTCATCATATAACTCCGAAAAAGCCTCATTATAAGGAATATGTATTATTGCACATAGCAGTTTATATAATTATGACGTTGCCGTACGTTTACTCGGTCTTCTCCGTTTAACACCGACCAACGGAATTACCTCGTCGACGAGGCAATTCCGAGGCTCGACGAGGTAATTCCGAGGCACACCGGACTAAACGGTTAAGACCGTACTATGATGCATGTTTTTTTCATTAGTGTAATATGATACATATATCATGGCTTTATTGTATACTGCCATACCGCAAAGTATGTGATAAAAGTGGATATAATGTGCCGTACAAGTTATGATTAGTTATAGAACAATATGATATATTTTATTCAGCAAAATTACAAAAGGTCATAAGACCTATGAGGATACAACACATATATATATATATATACAAGGTTGACAGCAGGTACATGCAATAGTTATGTGTACTTATGCAAAAGAACTAGTGTTTCGACATCAACACGATATAAAATTATAAAGCTTTAGAAAGTAATAATTCAGGAAATATGTTCAATCATGCATGGTATTGTTATTATTAATACATTTTAAACAGTCTGTATTTCATTAAAAGACCCACCCTGGGTAAAGACAACACCAAGGTAGCAAAATGACTTAACAATTTCAATTTCATTTCCATCATACAAAAATCGCAGGTCCCTAAGCAATACACCAGATTTACGAAAAATCACGATCTTAGGTTTTTGCTGTATTAACTTTTAATTCAACGTATGCAGTCATCGTTTAAAATATCAAAACCTGTCTGCAATTCATTTGCAGTTTCAGAAAAAACAACTATATCATCAGCATAAAGTCTTATAAAAAGCTTTATGAAGAATATCACGTGTTTACATGTGAATGTAGTAAAGTTATTTCCCTTAATGGATATCCACATTTTGAAATTAGACAAAGTGCATGTAGTGCCTCTATATGGTTAACTTTTCACTATAACAACATGGATAGATTCTTGCTTTCACGATACTTTTGGATGAAAGTAAAGCACAATTGCCGTGTGTGTCCCTTTCATCATACATTCTGTGTATCCCTTTAATTCAACGTTTCGGTAGGATTCACGTTATATACATGTTTCCATTTAAAGCAATACAATAATTTCAATGCAGCAAAAAGGATGTGACTTAATACATATAGTTCAGGGGATTCTTCGGAAACAACGTACACAAATAAGAGAAGAAATACATGTAGCAGGCTCGGTTTTATTGAGTTCATGAGAGGTGATATTAGATGCAACACCTCTCACGCCCACGAGCGCCGTTTTAAGCGGTATTCTACTTTACATCTAGAGTTTGTTAATCTTGGTGTGCGAATCCCACTGAACATTTGGATTAAAGTGTAGAAAAGCGAAAAAAAACCCGTAAATTAGTGATATACAAATCAGTGATATACAAAGGCGATTGTATATGCAGATCATCTTACGGTCGTAGTCTTTCTCTTCTCCAACGTTTAATCTCATGCCAACTCGGAGTAAAGGCGTTTAATTTTTATTTTTTATTTTTACCCCGTGACGGTTTACTAATGCCTAATTAAACCCAACAAAATTAAGAGTAGTTACTCTGCACCTAAATTTCAACTCAAATATGCAGTTTTAATTAAACCTAGGGCGAACTTTCTGTTTAGAAAAGGAGACAAATTCGGCATAACCGTAAGGAGATGGTTTCTTATTTATATAAAGCTTCACGCCAATTCGGTTAAAAGCCATCACAATTTTGAAAAATTATCAGAAACGTGCGCCTGATTCTAACCGAAATGTTTTAACCAATTTAGGGCGAAACTACTATGGTGCGAAATAATCTGTGTTAAGAGTTACCCCACTTGACTTATTTAATGTAAATGTCATGTGATGAGATAAGCTTTGTAATGCAAAATACACATTTTAATTATAATATTATGTTATAAAAAAAATTAAAAACATGGTACATATGTATGTACATGTTTTAACTTCATTTTAATTGAGGTGAGTTTATTTTTTATAGATCTCACACTTTCGTTTTCCATATTAGGTCAAGTTCACATTGTCAAAAATGAAATAGATCTATGTGTCATTTCAATTTAAGGTAAGTTTATCTTTTGATTCCATTTTTATTTTCCATATAGATTACATTGTATTTTACATAAATGCAAACAGTGGGATACTTAATGCAATTCACCCAATGTGTACTTGACAAATGTATTTAGGCAGGGACTCAAATTATCGTATATTGACAAAAAAGGTATATTGACAAAAAAGGGCTCTTTTGGTTTACTCGGAAAGACAAACACTTGATTTTCTGCCCATAAATAGCAGAAACACTGCTATATACGAAACCACTCTATGTATTTATGGCATACTTTGCATTACGTAACACATTTCCTATGGGAGCCCGTATGTGATAACAAATATTGATGTTCAAAGATAACTTGTGTACACGTTTTTGTTTTAGGGCGCTGTTTTTGTTTTGTACATAAAGAATACATAAACATGTCTGATTATATTCTATTTAATCAGGTCGCAATGATCAATCTTTTATATAAACGTGCTTTAGTATAAACTTATTTATTTTACATCGATTTTAACGAAAGCTCTCTGAACTTATTTTAATCATTCTCGATGTCTTCCTGGGTAGAACCAATACTAAGCAAATACAGATGAAGTGTCTTGCTCAGGGACACAGATATATGGTCAGGGCGGGGATCGAACCCACAAATTTTCGATCATGGGTCCAATGCTCTACAACTAGACCAAAGCGCTCCACAATGGCAACGCTTTAAACGCGCTTTATGGATTGATGGTTGGATGGAGGGATGGACATCCACATTTCGGTTAAAGCTTAGGTGCAAGTTGTCGATACCTTCCTGAAACTGTTTTGTATGTTGACACATTTCTAACGATCAATGTGGATTTTCGCCTTAAAGGGAATGTAGCACCACAGTCAAGCCATCTTTATTATTTAGAGTTTTGAAAAAAAAATGAATAAAGGTGAAATATTATTTGAAGATTCTGTTGAAACGGATATGGAAGCCGCCATTTTTTGAGAGCTTTGACATCACAGTTTAATGACCATAAATTTATGGAATATTTATAAATATGAAAATTTACTCATTAATAGGGAATAAATGACAGCAACTGTATAAAAGATATATATACTTAATGGCAATAATGCTTTATATGACCAGTAAAAGACTTTACATTCATTTGCCGCGAATTTCTTTGCTTTAAGTGATATTGATCAATATTCCATATATGGTAATTCGGAACTATGACGTCATAGTTGTCAAAATGGCGACTCTCATATCCGTTTTAGAACAACCTTCCAATGCTCATATCTTTTTTGTTTATCATCCAATTTTGATAATTCTTTCACCTTTTTTCAAGTTTTTCAGAACTCTCAATCATTAAGCTGTTTGGCGCTACATTCTCTTTAAGTTTTCTAAATAGAGTTATGGCCCTTAATTTACTTAGAAATTGGATATTAGGTTGAGTCAAAGTGCAAATTGTTGACAAATCTAAATTTTGTTGGAATTTACGCAATATTTAGGGTGAAGTTTTATAGACATATTATATCATTTAATAATGCTGATGTTTTGCCATTTTTGAATAAAGTTATGGCCCTTAATTTACTCCCGTTCAAAGAAATGTTATTGTTACAGTTATTACTGGGTTAAGGATTCTACAATTCGCGTTCGTGCTTTCCAATGGTTAAATATGTCATCGGCATTGTGGAAAAAATCGTTATTTGTAAAACGGGGAATTTTGGCCCGATATTGAATATATTGCATATTTGTGAAACTAAGTAAGTTTAAACAAAGTTAAAACCACAACCGATATTGCATTTGGCGGTTATGCATAAATTATGTATACGGGAATTGAACTATTTAAATACTCCTTGTCATTTAAATCTTCTTTGAGTTAACCTAATTAGCTAATCTGAAATGTTCACCGTTACTATAAAACGTCGAAACCTTAAACATCTACTTCTCATGTCCAGCTGAACAGATTTTGTGTGGATATCAAAAGTAAAACATTGTCCCGCCTTGGATGTCCAAAGTTTGTATATAGAGATTTTGCATGTAGAATAACATTATGGTCCTCTAACTATATATTTAAATGGTGAACCTGGGATCAAATCTGGTCCCATCCAGGGGTTCACAGTTTTACATAGATTTCTATAGGAAGCTCTTTAAAAATGTCTCTGAAACTGCATGAGCTAGAGGGTTAATAGTTTGCATGTAGTATGAAACTTTTGTTTAAATGACCCTGTTCCATATGTTACATGCTTTACTAGAATTATATAGGCGACAAACATTCTTCTCTGAAACTGCATGGCCTAGCGCTCTCCTGTATTTCGTGTAGCATAAGGTTATGGTCATGTAGCATAAGGTTATGGTCGTTCAGATGGTTACCCCGGGTCAAATCTGTCCGCGCACCAGGGGTCCCAGTTTTGCAAAGCGTTGTATAGAAACTTCTTAATTTTTTTTCTTCAGTCTATAAAACTGCGATAGCTAGAGGTCTTTTATTTTATGTGGCATACGTTTATAGTCCAATACCAGGCCCCACCCCAGGGGTTACCTTTGTTACATAAATTTATGAAACCACAGCGTATACATATCTCATGTATTGCATGTAGCATAAGAATAAGCTTGTAATACTATACCAAGTTTTTTCAAATATTGACTTTTAGGTCAAATACGGTCTCTCCGCGGGGGTCAGTTTTAAATAGAGTTTTAGAGTTCTCTGCAACTAAAGGATCCGGGGATTCAATATTTTACTTGTTGCATAAACCTATGCTTCTCATTAAATTTATTAAAATGGTGATCCTGGCGTTCACTTTAAGCATACCAGTGTACCAGTTTAAAATAGAGTTATATTGAAAAATCTTTAAAACATCTACTCATGAACTTACAACACCTCATTTAGCTGATCCATTTGTGTTACTGCTGCAAGTGTCTTCAATGGACAAAGGTCATAAGGCAAGCGATTCAGGGTTTGACCCTCTTGTTTATTTCTCTACCTATTTTGTTTAAGTAGTTATACTCTTTTTACATTTGAACGGATACGTGTGCATGCTATAAGTATGACGACCACTAGTTATCTTACTTATCATTACCAATGTATTGTGTGCAAGTAATTATAAGGGTTGTAAATTTTTGTTTGAGGAATATTCAGTTTAAAACAAAGAGAGATGCATAGCTTATTGATAAGATACGCTCCCTAGGCACGGGCGTATTTCCTACTTAAGTCTCAAATACGAGAATGTTACATAGCATACTCCTCAAAATAATTTAAGGACCACAAAATAGAACATTAATAATTACTTAATCTGTAATATTATGGATTTGATAGTCATGTACAAAGTTAATACGTGTGTGTTATGTACCAATTGTAAAAGAATACAACTAAACTTAAAGATTGAACAAATACAGTAAATTGTTCAATTACAGAACTTTAAAAAATGACCCAAATCTTAACATGATTATTAAATTATTTTGAGGAGTACAATTTATAACCGATGCCAAGGGGAGTATTGATAAGGGTGAATGTACTTTTTTTTTAAAACAAAGAGTGGTGCATAGGTTTATTGACAATAGGAATGTATTTTCCATTAAAGAAAACGAGAGATGCATAGCTTTATTGATAGTTCCATCAAAACAATGAGAGATGCATAGCCTTTTCGATACGAGTGAATGTACCTTTAAAACAATGAGAGATGTATAGTTTTTTTTTTTAAATAAGAGTGAATGCACGTTTCTTTAAAACAACGACAGATGCATAGCTTTTTAGATAAGAATGAATGTACTTTCATTGAAAACAATTAGAGATGCATAGCTTTTTCGATTAAAGTGAATGTACTTTCCTTGAAAACAATAAGAGATGCATAGCTTTTTCGATAAAAGTGAATGTACTTTTCTTGAAAACAATTAGAGATGCATAGCTTTTTCGATAAAAGTGAATGTATGTTTCCTTGAAAACAATTAGAGATGCATAGCTTTTTCGATCAAAGTGAATGTACTTTCCTTGAAAACAATTAGAGATGCATAGCTTTTTCGATAAAAGTGAATGTACATTCCTTGAAAACAATTAGAGATGCATAACTTTTTCAATAAGAGTGATGTACGTTTCTTTGAAAGCAATTAGAGATGCATAGCTTTTTCGATCAAAGTGAATGTACTTTCCTTGAAAACAATTAGAGATGCATAGCTTTTTCGATAAAAATGAATGTACTTTTCTTGAAAACAATTAGAGATGCATAGCTTTTTCGATAAAAGTGAATGTACGTTTCCTTGAAAGCAATTAGAGATGCATAGCTTTTTCGATAAGAATGAATGTACTTTTCTTGAAAACAATTAGAGATGCATAGCTTTTTCGATCAAAGTGAATGTACTTTCCTTGAAAACAATTAGAAATGCATAGCTTTTTCGATAAAAGTGAATGTACTTTCCTTGAAAACAATTAGAGATGCATAGTTTTTTCAATAAAAGTGATTGTACGTTTCCGTGAAAGCAATTAGAGATGCATAGCTTTTTTGATAAGAGTGAATGTACTTTTCTTGAAAACTATTAGAGATGCATAGCTTTTTCGATCAAAGTGAATGTACTTGCCTTGAAAACAATTAGAGATGCATAGCTTTTTCGATTAAAGTGAATGTACTTTCCTTAAAAACAATTAGAGATGCATAGCTTTTTCAATAAGAGTGAATGTACGTTTCTTTGAAAGCAATTAGAGATGCATAGCTTTTTCGATTAAAGTGAATGTTCTTTCCTTGAAAACAATTAGAGATGCATAGCTTTTTCGATAAAAGTGAATGTACGTTCCTTGAAAGCAATTAGAGATGCATAGCTTTTTCGATAAGAGTGAATGTTCTTTTCTTGAAAACAATTAGAGATGCATAGCTTTTTCGATCAAAGTGAATGTACTTTCCTTGAAAACAATTAGAGATGCATAGCTTTTTCGATAAAAGTGAATGTACTTTCCTTGAAAACAATTAGAGATGCATAGCTTTTTCAATAAAAGTGAATGTACGTTTCCTTGAAAGCAATTAGAGATGCACAGCTTTTTCGATAAGAGTGAATGTACTTTTCTTGAAAACAATTAGAGATGCATAGCTTTTTCGATCAAAGTGAATGTACTTTACTTGAAAACAATTTGAGATGCATAGCTTTTTCGATAAAAGTGAATGTACTTTCCTTTAAAACAATTAGAGATGCATAGCTTTTTCAATAAGAGTGAATGTACGTTTCCCTGAAAGCAATTAGAGATGCATAGCTTTTTCGATCAAAGTGAATGTACTTTCCTTGAAAACAATTAGAGATGCATAGCTTTTTCGATAAAAGTGAATGTACTTTTCTTGAAAACAATTAGAGATGCATAGCTTTTTCGATAAAAGTGAATGTACGTTTCCTTGAAAGCGATTAGAGATGCATAGCTTTTTCGATAAGAGTGAATGTACTTTTCTTGAAAACAATTAGAGATGCATAGCTTTTTCGATCAAAGTGATTGTACTTTCCTTGAAAACAATTAAAGATGCATAGCTTTTTCGATAAAAGTGAATGTACTTTCCTTGAAAACAATTAGAGATGCATAGCTTTTTCAATAAGAGTGAATGTACATTTCTTTGAAAGCAATTAGAGATGTATAGCTTTTTCGATAAGAGTGAATGTACTTTCCTTGAAAACAATTAGAGATGCTTAGCCTTTTCGATATAAGTGAATGTACGTTTCCTTGAAAACAGATGCATAGCTTTTTCGATAAGAGTGAATGTACTTTCCTTGAAAACAATTAGAGATGCATATTTTTTTCGATGAAAGAAAGTGAATGTACGTTTCCTTGAAAGCAATTAGAGATGCATAGCTTTTTCGATAAGAGTGAATGTACTTTTCTTGAAAACAATTAGTGATGCATAGCTTTTTCGATCAAAGTGAATGTACTTTCCTTGAAAATAATTAGAGATGCATAGCTTTTTCGATAAAGTAAATGTACGTTTCCTTGAAAACAATTAGAGATGCATAGCTTTTTTGATAAGAGTGAATGTACTTTCATTGAAAGCAATTAGAGATGCATAGCTTTTTCGATAATAGTGAATGTACGTTTCCTTGAAAGCAATTAGAGATGCATAGCTTTTTCGATCAAAGTGAATGTACTTTCCTTGAAAACAATTAGAGATGCATAGCTTTTTCGATAAAAGTAAATGTACTTTCCTTGAAAACAATTAGAAATGCATAGCTTTTTCGATAAGAGTGAATGTACTTTTCTTGAAAACAATTAGAGATGCATACCTTTTTCGATAAGAGTGAATGTACTTTTCTTGAAAACAATTAGAGATGCATACCTTTTTCGATAAGAGTGAATGTACTTTCCGGTTACTATATTTCCTGTTATACTACATAACTTATCGCCGTCAACACATCAAATTGAAAATAATTAATTCATTTTGTTTAAAATAATCACGGTTATTGATTTCAATATACCAAAACATCGTTCGATGCCTATAAAACCTACCATATCATCGCGTTTTAAAACAGACAGTACATTTAAAGGTCGATTCGCATTTTGTATATATATTTAAATATAATATTTGTTTTTATATTAAACACACTTAAATGATTGAATTGCCCTGATTTTGTTATGGTAGTTATGTTATTATATGTGACATTATAATATAATAATAGATCCTTTCAACTTTCGTTTCCATATAAATTAAAATATTGCACATTTCATTGAAATTCAAAAATGTCATTGACTACTAGTATTTGTAGCTAAGATAAGATTGTATTTTAATAATGTCTTAGACATATGGATCATATTCACTTTCCTTTTCCATATAGTATTTGTAGCTAAGATAAGATTATATTTTAATAATGTCTTAGACATATGGATCATATTCACTTTCCTTTACCATATAGTATTTGTAGCTAAGATAAGATTATATTTTAATAATGTCTTAGACATATGGATCATATTCACCTTCCTTTTCCATATAGTATTTGTAGCTAAGATAAGATTGTATTTTAATAATGTCTTAGACATATGGATCATATTCACCTTCCTTTTCCATATAGTATTTGTAGCTAAGATAAGATTATATTTTAATAATGTCTTAGACATATGGATCATATTCACCTTCCTTTTCCATATAGTATTTGTAGCTAAGATAAGATTGTATTTTAATAATGTCTTAGACATATGGATCATATTCACTTTCCTTTTCCATATAGTATTTGTAGCTAAGATAAGATTATATTTTAATAATGTCTTAGACATATGGATCATATTCACTTTCCTTTTCCATATAGTATTTGTGTAGCTAAGATAAGATTATATTTTAATAATGTCTTAGACATATGGATCATATTCACTTTCCTTTTCCATATAGTATTTGTAGCTAAGATAAGATTGTATTTTAATAATGTCTTAGACATATGGATCATATTCACTTTCCTTTTACATATGGTATTTGTAGCTAAGATAAGATTGTATTTTAATAATGTTTTAGACATATGTATCATATTCATTTTCCTTTTCCATATAGTATTTGTAGCTAAGATAAGATTATATTTTAATAATGTCTTAGACATATTGATCATATTCACTTTCCTTTTCCATATAGTATTTGTAGCTAAGATAAGATTGTATTTTAATAATGTCTTAGACATATGGATCATATTCACCTTCCTTTTCCATATAGTATTTGTAGCTAAGATAAGATTGTATTTTAATAATGTCTTAGACATATGGATCATATTCACCTTCCTTTTCCATATAGTATTTGTAGCTAAGATAAGATTATATTTTAATAATGTCTTAGACATATGGATCATATTCACCTTCCTTTTCCATATAGTATTTGTAGCTAAGATAAGATTGTATTTTAATAATGTCTTAGACATATGGATCATATTCACCTTCCTTTTCCATATAGTATTTGTAGCTAGGATAAGATTGTATTTTAATAATGTCTTAGACATATGGATCATATTCACTTTCCTTTTCCATATAGTATTTGTAGCTAAGATAAGATTATATTTTAATAATGTCTTAGACATATGGATCATATTCACCTTCCTTTTCCATATAGTATTTGTAGCTAAGATAAGATTGTATTTTAATAATGTCTTAGCCATATGGATCATATTCACCTTCCTTTTCCATATAGTATTTGTAGCTAAGATAAGATTATATTTTAATAATGTCTTAGACATATGGATCATATTCACTTTCCTTTTCCATATAGTATTTGTAGCTAAGATAAGATTATATTTTAATAATGTCTAATACATATGGATCATATTCACTTTCCTTTTCCATATAGTATTTGCAGCTAAGATAAGATTATATTTTAATAATGTCTTAGACATATGGATCATATTCACCTTCCTTTTCCATATAGTATTTGTAGCTAAGATAAGATTGTATTTTAATAATGTCTTAGACATATGGATCATATTCACCTTCCTTTTCCATATAGTATTTGTAGATTAGATAAGATTATATTTTAATAATGTCTTAGACATATGGATCATATTCACCTTCCTTTTCCATATATTATTTGTAGCTAAGATAAGATTGTATTTTAATAATGTCTGAGACATATGGATCATATTCACCTTCCTTTTCCATATAGTATTTGTAGCTAAGATAATATTATATTTTAATAATGTCTTAGACATATGGATCATATTCACCTTCCTTTTCCATATAGTATTTGTAGCTAAGATAAGATTGTATTTTAATAATGGCTTAGACATATGGATCATATTCACTTTCCTTTTCCATATAGTATTTGTAGCTAAGATAAGATTATATTTTAATAATGTCTTAGACATATGGATCATATTCACTTTCCTTTTCCATATAGTATTTGTAGCTAAGATAAGATTGTATTTTAATAATGTCTTAGACATATGGATCATATTCACCTTCCTTTTCCATATAGTATTTGTAGCTAAGATAAGATTGTATTTTAATAATGTCTTAGACATGTGGATCATATTCACTTTCCTTTTCCATATAGTATTTGTAGCTAAGATAAGATTGTATTTTAATAATGTCTTAGACATATGGATCATATTTACCTTCCTTTTCCATATAGTATTTGTAGCTAAGATAAGATTGTATTTTAATAATGTCTTAGACATATGGATCATATTCACCTTCCTTTTGCATATAGTATTTGTAGCTAAGATAATATTGTATTTTAATAATGTCTTAGACATATGGATCATATTCACCTTCCTTTTCCATATAGTATTTGTAGCTAAGATAAGATTGTATTTTAATAATGTCTTAGACATATGGATCATATTCACCTTCCTTTTCCATATAGTATTTGTAGCTAAGATAAGATTGTATTTTAATAATGTCTTAGACATATGGATCATATTCACTTTCCTTTTCCATATAGTATTTGTAGCTAAGATAAGATTGTATTTTAATAATGTCTTAGACATATGGATCATATTCACCTTCCTTTTCCATATAGTATTTGTAGCTAAGATAAGATTGTATTTTAATAATGTCTTAGACATATGGATCATATTCACCTTCCTTTTCCATATAGTATTTGTAGCTAAGATAAGATTGTATTTTAATAATGTCTTAGACATATGGATCATATTCACTTTCCTTTTCCATATAGTATTTGTAGCTAAGATAAGACTAAAGATTATATTTTAATAATGTCTTAGACATATGGATCATATTCAGAATCCTTTTCCATATAGTATTTGTAGCTTAGATAAGATTATATTTTAATAATGTCTTAGACATATGGATCATATTCACAATCCTTTTCCATATAGTATTTGTAGCTTAGATAAGATTATATTTTAATAATGTCTTAGACATATGGATCATATTCACTTTCCTTTTCCATATAGTATTTGTAGCTAAGATAAGATTGTATTTTAATAATGTCTTAGACATATGGATCATATTCACTTTCCTTTTCCATATAGTATTTGTAGCTAAGATAAGATTGTATTATAATAATGTCTTAGACATATGGATCATATTCACCTTCCTTTTCCATATAGTATTTGTAGCTAAGATAAGATTGTATTTTAATAATGTCTTAGACATATGGATCATATTCACCTTCCTTTTCCATATAGTATTTGTAGCTAAGATAAGATTGTATTTTAATAATGTCTTAGACATATGGATCATATTCACTTTCCTTTTCCATATAGTATTTGTAGCTAAGATAAGATTGTATTTTAATAATGTCTTAGACATATGGATCATATTCACTTTCCTTTTCCATATAGTATTTGTAGCTAAGATAAGATTATATTTTAATAATGTCTTAGACATATGGATCATATTCACTTTCCTTTTCCATATAGTATTTGTGTAGCTAAGATAAGATTATATTTTAATAATGTCTTAGACATATGGATCATATTCACTTTCCTTTTCCATATAGTATTTGTAGCTAAGATAAGATTGTATTTTAATAATGTCTTAGACATATGGATCATATTCACTTTCCTTTTCCATATGGTATTTGTAGCTAAGATAAGATTGTATTTTAATAATGTCTTAGACATATGGATCATATTCACTTTCCTTTTCCATATAGTATTTGTAGCTAAGATAAGATTATATTTTAATAATGTCTTAGACATATGGATCATATTCACTTTCCTTTTCCATATAGTATTTGTAGCTAAGATAAGATTGTATTTTAATAATGTCTTAGACATATGGATCATATTCACTTTCCTTTTCCATATAGTATTTGTAGCTAAGATAAGATTGTATTTTAATAATGTCTTAGACATATGGATCATATTCACCTTCCTTTTCCATATAGTATTTGTAGCTAAGATAAGATTGTATTTTAATAATGTCTTAGACATATGGATCATATTCACTTTCCTTTTCCATATAGTATTTGTAGCTAAGATAAGATTGTATTTTAATAATGTCTTAGACATATGGATCATATTCACTTTCCTTTTCCATATAGTATTTGTAGCTAAGATAAGATTATATTTTAATAATGTCTTAGACATATGGATCATATTCACTTTCCTTTTCCATATAGTAATTGTGTAGCTAAGATAAGATTATATTTTAATAATGTCTTAGACATATGGATCATATTCACTTTCCTTTTCCATATAGTATTTGTAGCTAAGATAAGATTGTATTTTAATAATGTCTTAGACATATGGATCATATTCACTTTCCTTTTCCATATGGTATTTGTAGCTAAGATAAGATTGTATTTTAATAATGTCTTAGACATATGGATCATATTCACTTTCCTTTTCCATATAGTATTTGTAGCTAAGATAAGATTATATTTTAATAATGTCTTAGACATATGGATCATATTCACTTTCCTTTTCCATATAGTATTTGTAGCTAAGATAAGATTGTATTTTAATAATGTCTTAGACATATGGATCATATTCACCTTCCTTTTCCATATAGTATTTGTAGCTAAGATAAGATTGTATTTTAATAATGTCTTAGACATATGGATCATATTCACTTTCCTTTTCCATATAGTATTTGTAGCTAAGATAAGATTATATTTTAATAATGTCTTAGACATATGGATCATATTCACCTTCCTTTTCCATATAGTATTTGTAGCTAAGATAAGATTATATTTTAATAATGTCTTAGACATATGGATCATATTCACCTTCCTTTTCCATATAGTATTTGTAGCTAAGATAAGATTGTATTTTAATAATGTCTTAGACATATGGATCATATTCACCTTCCTTTTCCATATAGTATTTGTAGCTAAGATAAGATTGTATTTTAATAATGTCTTAGACATATGGATCATATTCACTTTCCTTTTCCATATAGTATTTGTAGCTAAGATAAGATTGTATTTTATTAATGTCTTAGACATATGGATCATATTCACCTTCCTTTTCCATATAGTATTTGTAGCTAAGATAAGATTGTATTTTATTAATGTCTTAGACATATGGATCATATTCACCTTCCTTTTCCATATAGTATTTGTAGCTAAGATAAGATTGTATTTTAATAATGTCTTAGACATATGGATCATATTCACCTTCCTTTTCCATATAGTATTTGTAGCTAAGATAAGATTGTATTTTAATAATGTCTTAGACATATGGATCATATTCACTTTCCTTTTCCATATAGTATTTGCAGCTAAGATAAGATTGTATTTTAATAATGTCTTAGACATATGGATCATATTCACTTTCCTTTTCCATATAGTATTTGTAGCTAAGATAAGATTGTATTTTAATAATGTCTTAGACATATGGATCATATTCACTTTCCTTTTACATATGGTATTTGTAGCTAAGATAAGATTGTATTTTAATAATGTCTTAGACATATGGATCATATTCACTTTCCTTTTCCATATAGTATTTGTAGCTAAGATAAGATTATATTTTAATAATGTCTTAGACATATGGATCATATTCACTTTCCTTTTCCATATAGTATTTGTAGCTAAGATAAGATTGTATTTTAATAATGTCTTAGACATATGGATCATATTCACCTTCCTTTTCCATATAGTATTTGTAGCTAAGATAAGATTGTATTTTAATAATGTCTTAGACATATGGATCATATTCACTTTCCTTTTCCATATAGTATTTGTAGCTAAGATAAGATTATATTTTAATAATGTCTTAGACATATGGATCATATTCACCTTCCTTTTCCATATAGTATTTGTAGCTAAGATAAGATTATATTTTAATAATGTCTTAGACATATGGATCATATTCACCTTCCTTTTCCATATAGTATTTGTAGCTAAGATAAGATTGTATTTTAATAATGTCTTAGACATATGGATCATATTCACCTTCCTTTTCCATATAGTATTTGTAGCTAAGATAAGATTGTATTTTAATAATGTCTTAGACATATGGATCATATTCACTTTCCTTTTCCATATAGTATTTGTAGCTAAGATAAGATTGTATTTTATTAATGTCTTAGACATATGGATCATATTCACCTTCCTTTTCCATATAGTATTTGTAGCTAAGATAAGATTGTATTTTATTAATGTCTTAGACATATGGATCATATTCACCTTCCTTTTCCATATAGTATTTGTAGCTAAGATAAGATTGTATTTTAATAATGTCTTAGACATATGGATCATATTCACCTTCCTTTTCCATATAGTATTTGTAGCTAAGATAAGATTGTATTTTAATAATGTCTTAGACATATGGATCATATTCACTTTCCTTTTCCATATAGTATTTGCAGCTAAGATAAGATTGTATTTTAATAATGTCTTAGACATATGGATCATATTCACTTTCCTTTTCCATATAGTATTTGTAGCTAAGATAAGATTATATTTTAATAATGTCTTAGACATATGGATCATATTCACCTTCCTTTTCCATATAGTATTTGTAGCTAAGATAAGATTATATTTTAATAATTTCTTAGACATATGGATCATATTCACTTTCCTTTTCCATATAGTATTTGTAGCTAAGATAAGATTATATTTTAATAATGTCTTAGACATATGGATCATATTCACTTTCCTTTTCCATATATTATTTGTAGCTAAGATAAGATTGTATTTTAATAATGTCTTAGACATATGGATCATAATCACCTTCCTTTTCCATATAGTATTTGTAGCTAAGATAAGATTGTATTTTAATAATGTCTTAGACATATGGATCATATTCACTTTCCTTTTCCATATAGTATTTGTAGCTAAGATAAGATTGTATTTTAATAATGTCTTAGACATATGGATCATATTCACTTTCCTTTTCCATATAGTATTTGTAGCTAAGATAAGATTGTATTTTAATAATGTCTTAGACATATGGATCATATTCACTTTTCTTTTCCATATAGTATTTGTAGCTAAGATAAGATTGTATTTTAATAATGTCTTAGACATATGGATCATATTCACTTTCCTTTTCCTTATAGTATTTGTAGCTAAGATAAGATTGTATTTTAATAATGTCTTAGACATATGGATCATATTTACCTTCCTTTTCCATATAGTATTTGTAGCTAAGATAACATTGTATTTTAATAATGTCTTAGACATATGGATCATATTCACCTTCCTTTTCCATATAGTATTTGTAGCTAAGATAAGATTATATTTTAATAATGTCTTAGACATATGGATCATATTCACTTTCCTTTTCCATATAGTGTTTGTAGCTAAGATAAGATTATATTTTAATAATGTCTTAGACATATGGATCATATTCACCTTCCTTTTCCATATAGTATTTGTAGCTAAGATAAGATTGTATTTTGATAATGTCTTAGACATATGGATCATATTCACCTTCCTTTTCCATATAGTATTTGTAGATTAGATAAGATTATATTTTGATAATGTCTTAGACATATGGATCATATTCACCTTCCTTTTCCATATAGTATTTGTAGCTAAGATAAGATTATATTTTAATAATGTCTTAGACATATGGATCATATTCACTTTCCTTTTCCATATAGTATTTGTAGCTAAGATAAGATTATATTTTAATAATGTCTTAGACATATGGATCATATTCACTTTCCTTTTCCATATATTATTTGTAGCTAAGATAAGATTGTATTTTAATAATGTCTTAGACATATGGATCATATTCACCTTCCTTTTCCATATAGTATTTGTAGCTAAGATAAGATTGTATTTTAATAATGTCTTAGACATATGGATCATATTCACTTTCCTTTTCCATATAGTATTTGTAGCTAAGATAAGATTATATTTTAATAATGTCTTAGACATATGGATCATATTCACCTTCCTTTTCCATATAGTATTTGTAGCTAAGATAAGATTATATTTTAATAATGTCTTAGACATATGGATCATATTCACCTTCCTTTTCCATATAGTATTTGTAGCTAAGATAAGATAGTATTGTAATAATGTCTTAGACATATGGATCATATTCACCTTCCTTTTCCATATAGTATTTGTAGCTAAGATAAGATTGTATTTTAATAATGTCTTAGACATATGGATCATATTCACTTTCCTTTTCCATATAGTATTTGTAGCTAAGATAAGATTGTATTTTATTAATGTCTTAGACATATGGATCATATTCACCTTCCTTTTCCATATAGTATTTGTAGCTAAGATAAGATTGTATTTTATTAATGTCTTAGACATATGGATCATATTCACCTTCCTTTTCCATATAGTATTTGTAGCTAAGATAAGATTGTATTTTAATAATGTCTTAGACATATGGATCATATTCACCTTCCTTTTCCATATAGTATTTGTAGCTAAGATAAGATTGTATTTTAATAATGTCTTAGACATATGGATCATATTCACTTTCCTTTTCCATATAGTATTTGCAGCTAAGATAAGATTGTATTTTAATAATGTCTTAGACATATGGATCATATTCACTTTCCTTTTCCATATAGTATTTGTAGCTAAGATAAGATTATATTTTAATAATGTCTTAGACATATGGATCATATTCACCTTCCTTTTCCATATAGTATTTGTAGCTAAGATAAGATTATATTTTAATAATGTCTTAGACATATGGATCATATTCACTTTCCTTTTCCATATAGTATTTGTAGCTAAGATAAGATTATATTTTAATAATGTCTTAGACATATGGATCATATTCACTTTCCTTTTCCATATATTATTTGTAGCTAAGATAAGATTGTATTTTAATAATGTCTTAGACATATGGATCATAATCACCTTCCTTTTCCATATAGTATTTGTAGCTAAGATAAGATTGTATTTTAATAATGTCTTAGACATATGGATCATATTCACTTTCCTTTTCCATATAGTATTTGTAGCTAAGATAAGATTGTATTTTTAATAATGTCTTAGACATATGGATCATATTGACTTTCCTTTTCCATATAGTATTTGTAGCTAAGATAAGATTGTATTTTAATAATGTCTTAGACATATGGATCATATTCACTTTCTTTTCCATATAGTATTTGTAGCTAAGATAAGATTGTATTTTAATAATGTCTTAGACATATGGATCATATTCACTTTTCTTTTCCTTATAGTATTTGTAGCTAAGATAAGATTGTATTTTAATAATGTCTTAGACATATGGATCATATTCACCTTCCTTTTCCATATAGTATTTGTAGCTAAGATAACATTGTATTTTAATAATGTCTTAGACATATGGATCATATTCACCTTCCTTTTCCATATAGTATTTGTAGCTAAGATAAGATTATATTTTAATAATGTCTTAGACATATGGATCATATTCACTTTCCTTTTCCATATAGTGTTTGTAGCTAAGATAAGATTATATTTTAATAATGTCTTAGACATATGGATCATATTCACCTTCCTTTTCCATATAGTATTTGTAGCTAAGATAAGATTGTATTTTGATAATGTCTTAGACATATGGATCATATTCACCTTCCTTTTCCATATAGTATTTGTAGATTAGATAAGATTATATTTTGATAATGTCTTAGACATATGGATCATATTCACCTTCCTTTTCCATATAGTATTTGTAGCTAAGATAAGATTATATTTTAATAATGTCTTAGACATATGGATCATATTCACTTTCCTTTTCCATATAGTGTTTGTAGCTAAGATAAGATTATATTTTAATAATGTCTTAGACATATGGATCATATTCACTTTCCTTTTCCATATAGTATTTGTAGCTAAGATAAGATTGTATTTTAATAATGTCTTAGACATATGGATCATATTCACCTTCCTTTTCCATATAGTATTTGTAGCTAAGATAAGATTGTATTTTAATAATGTCTTAGACATATGGATCATATTCACCTTCCTTTTCCATATAGTATTTGTAGCTAAGATAAGATTGTATTTTAATAATGTCTTAGACATATGGATCATATTCACCTTCCTTTTCCATATAGTATTTGTAGCTAATATAAGATTGTATTTTAATAATGTCTTAGACATATGGATCATATTCACCTTCCTTTTCCATATAGTATTTGTAGCTAAGATAAGATTGTATTTTAATAATGTCTTAGACATATGGATCATATTCACCTTCCTTTTCCATATAGTATTTGTAGCTAAGATAAGATTATATTTTAATAATGTCTTAGACATATGGATCATATTCACCTTCCTTTTCCATATAGTATTTGTAGCTAAGATAAGATTATATTTTAATAATGTCTTAGACATATGGATCATATTCACTTTCCTTTTCCATATAGTATTTGTAGCTAAGATAAGATTGTATTTTAATAATGTCTTAGACATATGGATCATATTCACTTTCCTTTTCCATATAGTATTTGTAGCTAAGATAAGATTGTATTTTATTAATGTCTTAGACATATGGATCATATTCACCTTCCTTTTCCATATAGTATTTGTAGCTAAGATAAGATTGTATTTTAATAATGTCTTAGACATATGGATCATATTCACCTTCCTTTTCCATATAGTATTTGTAGCTAAGATAAGATTGTATTTTAATAATGTCTTAGACATATGGATCATATTCACTTTCCTTTTCCATATAGTATTTGTAGCTAAGATAAGATTGTATTTTAATAATGTCTTAGACATATGGATCATATTCACTTTCCTTTTCCATTTAGTATTTGTAGCTAAGATAAGATTATATTTTAATAATGTCTTAGACATATGGATCATATTCACGTTCCTTTTCCATATAGTATTTGTAGCTAAGATAAGATTATATTTTAATAATGTCTTAGACATATGGATCATATTCACTTTCCTTTTCCATATAGTATTTGTAGCTAAGATAAGATTATATTTTAATAATGTCTTAGACATATGGATCATATTCACTTTCCTTTTCCATATATTATTTGTAGCTAAGATAAGATTTTATTTTAATAATGTCTTAGACATATGGATCATATTCACCTTACTTTTCCATATAGTATTTGTAGCTAAGATAAGATTGTATTTTAATAATGTCTTAGACATATGGATCATATTCACTTTTCTTTTCCATATAGTATTTGTAGCTAAGATAAGATTGTATTTTAATAATGTCTTAGACATATGGATCATATTCACTTTCCTTTTCCATATAGTATTTGTAGCTAAGATAAGATTGTATTTTAATAATGTCTTAGACATATGGATCATATTCACCTTCCTTTTCCATATAGTATTTGTAGCTAAGATAACATTTATTTTAATAATGTCTTAGACATATGGATCATATTCACCTTCATTTTCCATATAGTATTTGTAGCTAAGATAAGATTATATTTTAATAATGTCTTAGACATATGGATCATATTCACTTTCCTTTTCCATATAGTATTTGTAGCTAAGATAAGATTGTATTTTAATAATGTCTTAGACATATGGATCATATTCACCTTCCTTTTCCATATAGTATTTGTAGCTAAGATAAGATTGTATTTTAATAATGTCTTAGACATATGGATCATATTCACCTTCCTTTTCCATATAGTATTTGTAGCTAAGATAAGATTATATTTTAATAATGTCTTAGACATATGGATCATATTCACCTTCCTTTTCCATATAGTATTTGTAGCTAAGATAAGATTGTATTTTAATAATGTCTTAGACATATGGATCATATTCACCTTCCTTTTCCATATAGTATTTGTAGCTAAGATAAGATCGTATTTTAATAATGTCTTAGACATATGGATCATATTCACCTTCCTTTTCCATATAGTATTTGTAGCTAAGATAAGATTGTATTTTAATAATGTCTTAGACATATGGATCATATTCACCTTCCTTTTCCATATAGTATTTGTAGCTAAGATAAGATTATATTTTGATAATGTCTTAGACATATGGATCATATTCACATTCCTTTTCCATATAGTATTTGTAGCTAAGATAAGATTATATTTTAATAATGTCTTAGACATATGGATCATATTCACCTTCCTTTTCCATATAGTATTTGTAGCTAAGATAAGATTGTATTTTATTAATGTCTTAGACATATGGATCATATTCACCTTCCTTTTCCATATAGTATTTGTAGCTAAGATAAGATTGTATTTTAATAATGTCTTAGACATATGGATCATATTCACCTTCCTTTTCCATATAGTATTTGTAGCTAAGATAAGATTGTATTTTAATAATGTCTTAGACATATGGATCATATTCACTTTCCTTTTCCATATAGTATTTGTAGCTAAGATAAGATTGTATTTTAATAATGTCTTAGACATATGGATCATATTCACTTTCCTTTTCCATATAGTATTTGTAGCTAAGATAAGATTATATTTTAATAATGTCTTAGACATATGGATCATATTCACCTTCCTTTTCCATATAGTATTTGTAGCTAAGATAAGATTATATTTTAATAATGTCTTAGACATATGGATCATATTCACTTTCCATTTCCATATAGTATTTGTAGCTAAGATAAGATTATATTTTAATAATGTCTTAGACATATGGATCATATTCACTTCCTTTTCCATATATTATTTGTAGCTAAGATAAGATTTTATTTTAATAATGTCTTAGACATATGGATCATATTCACCTTACTTTTCCATATAGTATTTGTAGCTAAGATAAGATTGTATTTTAATAATGTCTTAGACATATGGATCATATTCACCTTCCTTTTCCATATAGTATTTGTAGCTAAGATAATATTGTATTTTAATAATGTCTTAGACATATGGATCATATTCACTTTCCTTTCCATATAGTATTTGTAGCTAAGATAAGATTGTATTTTAATAATGTCTTAGACATATGGATCATATTCACTTTCCTTTTCCATATAGTATTTGTAGCTAAGATAAGATTGTATTTTAATAATGTCTTAGACATATGGATCATATTCACTTTTCTTTTCCATATAGTATTTGTAGCTAAGATAAGATTGTATTTTAATAATGTCTTAGACATATGGATCATATTCACTTTCCTTTTCCATATAGTATTTGTAGCTAAGATAAGATTGTATTTTAATAATGTCTTAGACATCTGGATCATATTCACCTTCCTTTTCCATATAGTATTTGTAGCTAAGATAACATTGTATTTTAATAATGTCTTAGACATATGGATCATATTCACCTTCATTTTCCATATAGTATTTGTAGCTAAGATAAGATTATATTTTAATAATGTCTTAGACATATGGATCATATTCACTTTCCTTTTCCATATAGTATTTGTAGCTAAGATAAGATTATATTTTAATAATGTCTTAGACATATGGATCATATTGACTTTCCTTTTCCATATAGTATTTGTAGCTAAGATAAGATTGTATTTTAATAATGTCTTAGACATATGGATCATATTCACCTTCCTTTTCCATATAGTATTTGTAGCTAAGATAAGATTGTATTTTAATAATGTCTTAGACATATAGATCATATTCACCTTCCTTTTCCATATAGTATTTGTAGCTAAGATAAGATTATATTTTAATAATGTCTTAGACATATGGATCATATTCACCTTCCTTTTCCATATAGTATTTGTAGCTA
Source organism: Cyrtodaria siliqua (assembly GCA_037043455.1). NCBI lineage: Eukaryota > Metazoa > Mollusca > Bivalvia > Adapedonta > Hiatellidae > Cyrtodaria > Cyrtodaria siliqua. Next base: position 66,453 of record JAWPHD010012623.1, read on the forward strand.
AGATAAGATTGTATTTTAATAATGTCTTAGACATATGGATCATATTCACCTTCCTTTTCCATATAGTATTTGTAGCTAATATAAGATTGTATTTTAATAATGTCTAAGACATATGGATCATATTCACCTTCCTTTTCCATATAGTATTTGTAGCTAAGATAAGATTATATTTTAATAATGTCTTAGACATATGGATCATATTCACTTTCCTTTTCCATATAGTATTTGTAGCTAAGATAAGATTATATTTTAATAATGTCTTAGACATATGGATCATATTCACTTTCTTTTTCCATATATTATTTGTAGCTAATATAAGATTTTATTTTAATAATGTCTTAGACATATGGATCATATTCAACTTCCTTTTCCATATAGTATTTGTAGCTAAGATAAGATTGTATTTTATTAATGTCTTAGACATATGGATCATATTCACCTTCCTTTTCCATATAGTATTTGTAGCTAAGATAACATTGTATTTTAATAATGTCTTAGACATATGGATCATATTCACCTTCCTTTTCCATATAGTATTTGTAGCTAAGATAAGATTATATTTTAATAATGTCTTAGACATATGGATCATATTCAATTTCCTTTTCCATATAGTATTTGTAGCTAAGATAAGATTATATTTTAATAATGTCTTAGACATATGGATCATATTCACTTTCCTTTTCCATATAGTATTTGTAGCAAAGATAAGATTGTATTTTAATAATGTCTTAGACATATGGATCATATTCACCTTCCTTTTCCATATAGTATTTGTAGCTAAGATAAGATTGTATTTTAATAATGTCTTAGACATATGGATCATATTCACCTTCCTTTTCCATATAGTATTTGTAGCTAAGATAAGATTGTATTTTAATAATGTCTTAGACATATGTATCATATTCACCTTGCTTTTCCATATAGTATTTGTAGCTAAGATAAGATTGTATTTTAATAATGTCTTAGACATATGGATCATATTCACCTTCCTTTTCCATATAGTATTTGTAGCTAAGATAAGATTATATTTTAATAATGTCTTAGACATATGGATCATATTCACTTTCCTTTTCCATATAGTATTTGTAGCTAAGATAAGATTATATTTTAATAATGTCTTAGACATATGGATCATATTCACCTTCCTTTTCCATATAGTATTTGTAGCTAAGATAAGATTGTATTTTAATAATGTCTTAGACATATGGATCATATTCACTTTCCTTTTCCATATAGTATTTGTAGCTAAGATAAGATTATATTTTAATAATGTCTTAGACATATGGATCATATTCACCTTCCTTTTCCATATAGTATTTGTAGCTAAGATAAGATTGTATTTTAATAATGTCTTAGACATATGGATCATATTCACTTTCCTTTTCCATATAGTATTTGTAGCTAAGATAAGATTATATTTTAATAATGTCTTAGACATATGGATCATATTCACCTTTCTTTTCCATATAGTATTTGTAGCTAAGATAAGATTGTATTTTAATAATGTCTTAGACATATGGATCATATTCACCTTCCTTTTCCGTATAGTATTTGTAGCTAAGATAAGATTATATTTTAATAATTTCTTAGACATATGGATCATATTCACTTTCCTTTTCCATATAGTATTTGTAGCTAAGATAAGATTGTATTTTAATAATGTCTTAGACATATGGATCATATTCACTTTCCTTTTCCATATAGTATTTGTAGCTAAGATAAGATTGTATTTTAATAATGTCTTAGACATATGGATCATATTCACTTTCCTTTTCCATATAGTATTTGTAGCTAAGATAAGATTATATTTTAATAATGTCTTAGACATATTGATCATATTCACCTTCCTTTTCCATATAGTATTTGTAGCTAAGATAAGATTGTATTTTAATAATGTCTTAGACATATGGATCATATTCACTTTCCTTTTCCATATAGTATTTGTAGCTAAGATAAGATTGTATTTTAATAATGTCTTAGACATATGGATCATATTCACTTTCCTTTTCCATATAGTATTTGTAGCTAAGATAAGATTGTATTTTAATAATGTCTTAGACATATGGATCATATTCACTTTCCTTTTCCATATAGTATTTGTAGCTAAGATAAGATTGTATTTTAATAATGTCTTAGACATATGGATCATATTCACCTTCCTTTTCCATATAGTATTTGTAGCTAAGATAACATTGTATTTTAATAATGTCTTAGACATATGGATCATATTCACCTTCATTTTCCATATAGTATTTGTAGCTAAGATAAGATTATATTTTAATAATGTCTTAGACATATGGATCATATTCACTTTCCTTTTCCATATAGTATTTGTAGCTAAGATAAGATTATATTTTAATAATGTCTTAGACATATGGATCATATTGACTTTCCTTTTCCATATAGTATTTATAGCTAAGATAAGATTGTATTTTAATAATGTCTTAGACATATGGATCATATTCACCTTCCTTTTCCATATAGTATTTGTAGCTAAGATAAGATTGTATTTTAATAATGTCTTAGACATATAGATCATATTCACCTTCCTTTTCCATATAGTATTTGTAGCTAAGATAAGATTATATTTTAATAATGTCTTAGACATATGGATCATATTCACCTTCCTTTTCCATATAGTATTTGTAGCTAAGATAAGATTGTATTTTAATAATGTCTTAGACATATGGATCATATTCACCTTCCTTTTCCATATAGTATTTGTAGCTAATATAAGATTGTATTTTAATAATGTCTTAGACATATGGATCATATTCACCTTCCTTTTCCATATAGTATTTGTAGCTAAGATAAGATTATATTTTAATAATGTCTTAGACATATGGATCATATTCACTTTCCTTTTCCATATAGTATTTGTAGCTAAGATAAGATTATATTTTAATAATGTCTTAGACATATGGATCATATTCACTTTCTTTTTCCATATATTATTTGTAGCTAAGATAAGATTTTATTTTAATAATGTCTTAGACATATGGATCATATTCAACTTCCTTTTCCATATAGTATTTGTAGCTAAGATAAGATTGTATTTTAATAATGTCTTAGACATATGGATCATATTCACCTTCCTTTTCCATATAGTATTTGTAGCTAAGATAACATTGTATTTTAATAATGTCTTAGACATATGGATCATATTCACCTTCCTTTTCCATATAGTATTTGTAGCTAAGATAAGATTATATTTTAATAATGTCTTAGACATATGGATCATATTCAATTTCCTTTTCCATATAGTATTTGTAGCTAAGATAAGATTATATTTTAATAATGTCTTAGACATATGGATCATATTCACTTTCCTTTTCCATATAGTATTTGTAGCAAAGATAAGATTGTATTTTAATAATGTCTTAGACATATGGATCATATTCACCTTCCTTTTCCATATAGTATTTGTAGCTAAGATAAGATTGTATTTTAATAATGTCTTAGACATATGGATCATATTCACCTTCCTTTTCCATATAGTATTTGTAGCTAAGATAAGATTGTATTTTAATAATGTCTTAGACATATGTATCATATTCACCTTGCTTTTCCATATAGTATTTGTAGCTAAGATAAGATTGTATTTTAATAATGTCTTAGACATATGGATCATATTCACCTTCCTTTTCCATATAGTATTTGTAGCTAAGATAAGATTGTATTTTAATAATGTCTTAGACATATGGATCATATTCACCTTCCTTTTCCATATAGTATTTGTAGCTAAGATAAGATTATATTTTAATAATTTCTTAGACATATGGATCATATTCACTTTCCTTTTCCATATAGTATTTGTAGCTAAGATAAGATTGTATTTTAATAATGTCTTAGACATATGGATCATATTCACTTTCCTTTTCCATATAGTATTTGTAGCTAAGATAAGATTGTATTTTAATAATGTCTTAGACATATGGATCATATTCACTTTCCTTTTCCATATAGTATTTGTAGCTAAGATAAGATTATATTTTAATAATGTCTTAGACATATTGATCATATTCACCTTCCTTTTCCATATAGTATTTGTAGCTAAGATAAGATTGTATTTTAATAATGTCTTAGACATATGGATCATATTCACTTTCCTTTTCCATATAGTATTTGTAGCTAAGATAAGATTGTATTTTAATAATGTCTTAGACATATGGATCATATTCACTTTCCTTTTCCATATAGTATTTGTAGCTAAGATAAGATTGTATTTTAATAATGTCTTAGACATATGGATCATATTCACTTTCCTTTTCCATATAGTATTTGTAGCTAAGATAAGATTGTATTTTAATAATGTCTTAGACATATGGATCATATTCACCTTCCTTTTCCATATAGTATTTGTAGCTAAGATAAGATTGTATTTTAATAATGTCTTAGACATATGGATCATATTCACCTTCCTTTTCCATATAGTATTTGTAGCTAAGATAAGATTGTATTTAATAATGTCTTAGACATATGGATCATATTCACCTTCCTTTTCCATATAGTATTTGTAGCTAAGATAAGATTGTGTTTTAATAATGTCTTAGACATATGGATCATATTCACTTTCCTTTTCCATATAGTATTTGTAGCTAAGATAAGATTGTATTTTAATAATGTCTTAGACATATGGATCATATTCACTTTCCTTTTCCATTTAGTATTTGTAGCTAAGATAATATTGTATTTTAATAATGTCTTAGACATATGGATCATATTCACTTTCCTTTTCCATTTAGTATTTGTAGCTAAGATAAGATTGTATTTTAATAATGTCTTAGACTTATGGATCATATTCACCTTCCTTTTCCATATAGTATTTGTAGCTAAGATAAGATTATATTTTAATAATGTCTTAGACATATGGATCATATTCACTTTCCTTTTCCATATAGTATTTGTAGCTAAGATAAGATTATATTTTAATAATGTCTTAGACATATGGATCATATTCACTTTCCTTTTCCATATATTATTTGTAGCTAAGATAAGATTTTATTTTAATAATGTCTTAGACATATGGATCATATTCACCTTCCTTTTCCATATAGTATTTGTAGCTAAGATAAGATTGTATTTTAATAATGTCTTAGACATATGGATCATATTCACCTTCCTTTTCCATATAGTATTTGTAGCTAAGATAAGATTATATTTTAATAATGTCTTAGACATATGGATCATATTCACTTTCCTTTTCCATATAGTGTTTGTAGCTAAGATAAGATTATATTTTAATAATGTCTTAGACATATGGATCATATTCACTTTCCTTTTCCATATAGTATTTGTAGCTAAGATAAGATTGTATTTTAATAATGTCTTAGACATATGGATCATATTCACCTTCCTTTTCCATATAGTATTTGTAGCTAAGATAAGATTGTATTTTAATAATGTCTTAGACATATGGATCATATTCACCTTCCTTTTCCATATAGTATTTGTAGCTAAGATAAGATTGTATTTTAATAATGTCTTAGACATATGGATCATATTCACCTTCCTTTTCCATATAGTATTTGTAGCTAAGATAAGATTGTATTTTAATAATGTCTTAGACATATGGATCATATTCACCTTCCTTTTCCATATAGTATTTGTAGCTAAGATAAGATTATATTTTAATAATGTCTTAGACATATGGATCATATTCACCTTCCTTTTCCATATAGTATTTGTAGCTAAGATAAGATTATATTTTAATAATGTCTTAGACATATGGATCATATTCACTTTCCTTTTCCATATAGTATTTGTAGCTAAGATAAGATTGTATTTTAATAATGTCTTAGACATATGGATCATATTCACTTTCCTTTTCCATATAGTATTTGTAGCTAAGATAAGATTGTATTTTATTAATGTCTTAGACATATGGATCATATTCACCTTCCTTTTCCATATAGTATTTGTAGCTAAGATAAGATTGTATTTTAATAATGTCTTAGACATATGGATCATATTCACCTTCCTTTTCCATATAGTATTTGTAGCTAAGATAAGATTGTATTTTAATAATGTCTTAGACATATGGATCATATTCACTTTCCTTTTCCATATAGTATTTGTAGCTAAGATAAGATTGTATTTTAATAATGTCTTAGACATATGGATCATATTCACTTTCCTTTTCCATTTAGTATTTGTAGCAAAGATAAGATTATATTTTAATAATGTCTTAGACATATGGATCATATTCACGTTCCTTTTCCATATAGTATTTGTAGCTAAGATAAGATTATATTTTAATAATGTCTTAGACATATGGATCATATTCACTTTCCTTTTCCATATAGTATTTGTAGCTAAGATAAGATTATATTTTAATAATGTCTTAGACATATGGATCATATTCACTTTCCTTTTCCATATATTATTTGTAGCTAAGATAAGATTTTATTTTAATAATGTCTTAGACATATGGATCATATTCACCTTACTTTTCCATATAGTATTTGTAGCTAAGATAAGATTGTATTTTAATAATGTCTTAGACATATGGATCATATTCACTTTTCTTTTCCATATAGTATTTGTAGCTAAGATAAGATTGTATTTTAATAATGTCTTAGACATATGGATCATATTCACTTTCCTTTTCCATATAGTATTTGTAGCTAAGATAAGATTGTATTTTAATAATGTCTTAGACATATGGATCATATTCACCTTCCTTTTCCATATAGTATTTGTAGCTAAGATAACATTTATTTTAATAATGTCTTAGACATATGGATCATATTCACCTTCATTTTCCATATAGTATTTGTAGCTAAGATAAGATTATATTTTAATAATGTCTTAGACATATGGATCATATTCACTTTCCTTTTCCATATAGTATTTGTAGCTAAGATAAGATTGTATTTTAATAATGTCTTAGACATATGGATCATATTCACCTTCCTTTTCCATATAGTATTTGTAGCTAAGATAAGATTGTATTTTAATAATGTCTTAGACATATGGATCATATTCACCTTCCTTTTCCATATAGTATTTGTAGCTAAGATAAGATTATATTTTAATAATGTCTTAGACATATGGATCATATTCACCTTCCTTTTCCATATAGTATTTGTAGCTAAGATAAGATTGTATTTTAATAATGTCTTAGACATATGGATCATATTCACCTTCCTTTTCCATATAGTATTTGTAGCTAAGATAAGATAGTATTTTAATAATGTCTTAGACATATGGATCATATTCACCTTCCTTTTCCATATAGTATTTGTAGCTAAGCTAAGATTGTATTTTAATAATGTCTTAGACATATGGATCATATTCACCTTCCTTTTCCATATAGTATTTGTAGCTAAGATAAGATTATATTTGATAATGTCTTAGACATATGGATCATATTCACATTCCTTTTCCATATAGTATTTGTAGCTAAGATAAGATTATATTTTAATAATGTCTTAGACATATGGATCATATTCACCTTCCTTTTCCATATAGTATTTGTAGCTAAGATAAGATTGTATTTTATTAATGTCTTAGACATATGGATCATATTCACCTTCCTTTTCCATATAGTATTTGTAGCTAAGATAAGATTGTATTTTAATAATGTCTTAGACATATGGATCATATTCACCTTCCTTTTCCATATAGTATTTGTAGCTAAGATAAGATTGTATTTTAATAATGTCTTAGACATATGGATCATATTCACTTTCCTTTTCCATATAGTATTTGTAGCTAAGATAAGATTGTATTTTAATAATGTCTTAGACATATGGATCATATTCACTTTCCTTTTCCATATAGTATTTGTAGCTAAGATAAGATTATATTTTAATAATGTCTTAGACATATGGATCATATTCACCTTCCTTTTCCATATAGTATTTGTAGCTAAGATAAGATTATATTTTAATAATGTCTTAGACATATGGATCATATTCACTTTCCTTTTCCATATAGTATTTGTAGCTAAGATAAGATTATATTTTAATAATGTCTTAGACATATGGATCATATTCACTTTCCTTTTCCATATATTATTTGTAGCTA